>JAUTBT010084471.1:0-30542 GCA_032361225.1 Lepetodrilus schrolli | reverse complement strand
GGAAACCCACAACATCCGTAGCGCTGAATGTTGCAGTAAACCTGCGAGCAACGGCTGGTACTGACAAGACCAAGGATGATAACACTGCATTGCCACTCTACAGACATCGCATCCTATCAATATCACTTCAGAAAGGAAACTTTCGTGAACATTGATGCCGGCCCCCCGGGGCGGGATTTGAACCTGGAACCTTTGGCTCCGAAGTCCAACGTTCTACCACTTGGACTTGGCGAGTCACTAAAAAGTAGCGTTCAATCAATTTACAACTGTTCTGAGCAACGGGGCCCTGGATTATAAAGTTTGTCATAATATTATTTTCACTATGGAAAAAGTATATACAATAAATAAAATGGTACGGACAGACCACTGATGATAACTGCATTGCCAAGGTACAGCCACACTGATGATAACTGCATTGCCAAGGTACAGCCAGACAGCTCATCCTATCAATATCGCGGCAGAAAGCACATTTTCGCGAATATTGATTCCGAGCTCCGGGGACTTCGTCACTGAGGTATATAAAATAAAGACCTAGCGTAAATGTTGTTTTGTGCATAACAATGTTCTTCGAGTCATTATCCGGTCTATTATAAGACAAGGCAAGTTCCCATTCCTGAAATTACAACTGACTATTCATCCAGTAGTCTTTTGAATCAGTTACCAAACATACATTGATCTTTTTAAGACGATTGCATTCACATTTCACATCACATTCCTTCCGCAATCGATTACATTACTCGCCCTACTTATACTGTATTTTTATCATAGGACATATGGGATGCAATATTTCATCATTGGTGGTTCGTCAGTATTCTGCCGGTTCTTGTAGGACGTATACAGCGGGTGTTACATCCGTTCCAGTTCCTTCCTGGACCTTACCTACCGGTACACAGCTATACGCGTGTTATAAGCGAAGTAATCTTGAATGCAGTGTTATACCACAATATAAAAGAAAACAAAAGAAACCATGTATATTTTGTTTTATTAGCATGACCCCCCTATGCCATTATATCGCGGGGTTTGCAATATACCTTACGAAGCTCTATAGGCCTATTTCTATACTTGAAACTCCAAGTTAGGGGACTACATATTTCAAGGTTGTATTTAGGCTACATGATACGGCTGAGTTGACACCAATGGTACGTGTATACCATAACTACTAGACTCCTACCAGTCTAAAAGAGAGGTGGGGAAAAAGGTGTGAAAAATTCTATTATACTGGTATGTCGTAGATCTATTTAGCACACAACGTTATATAACGATATTACAACGTTGTAATAACGTTATGTATTTGCAGGGATAGGCCTACGCTACTGTATACCAAACTAAAAGTCAATTCCTCCGTTGTATAATCACAGGAACCGCACATGCACGTGTACGCTGGTGGTGCACACGCGCCTCCATTCCACATTTTTTTATAATGATTGATTGAATTAGTGCTTTCGTCGCGGCAGGAATAAGTTCACCCATACGTGACACATTTCTTTATAAAGATTATTCAATGGCGCATGACGTCCAAGGAATTACGCATATACCCCAAACACAAGACCGGCAACTGTTACTGTAATGAGATATTGCCATACAACGACCTATATGCCTATACTGATACTGGTTTGTTACACGGCAAAACCTCCTTATTCCTCAGGGTGCCTTATTTGTCCTTTGACATTTTATGGGAAAGCCGCCTGTATGCATGTGCTATAGATGTAAATAACAAATGGAATTGTTCCAGGATAAAATGTCCCATTTGTCCTTATACTAGTAACCTCATGAACAGGGGCGTAGCTTCCTATAGGCCGCAGCCTACACCTTTTTGTGTACACTCAGTGACACATCCGACAACCCCCCCCCCACCCCCCCCCTAGCATTGATGATTCGGCCTACACATTAATTTAAACCAAGCTACGCCCCTGATGAAGTTAAATACCGTAAGAGTGTTCCATTTAACAACGCTGCTGGTAAATTCTGCAAGCATGCAGCTCTCTCACTTTGTCATTTTTCAGCCAATGAACTGAGCTTGACATTTGTTCCACTTTGGTCCCTCTTTGATTAGATTTACGACATTGGAGAGGTAGGCCTATATATATGATGGAGCATCGCTTGCTTTTTAAAATTCAATATTGACACCATATTGAAGTTTGTGAAGTGGAATATACAAACGTTTTAATAGTACATGCTCATTTATTGGAGACGCCAGATACCCTTGTACACTTGAAGTAAACACATCTCAGCTCGGCTAATCCTTATTTGCCATTTTCGGTGCTGCCAAATTATATCATAGATCTTGATCTATACATTCCATCCAATTATACATAGGCCCTATATGCCGGTAGTTCACTTTAATCTAATGATGCCATCTGGTCTCATTATCTACGTTTATCAAAATCGTTTTGACGAACGATCTTAAAAGTTCTTCCCACAAAGACATAATGGTTGACACACACGCTGTACGTCATGCTGGGATAGACAATTAATGGTCAATTATGTCACGGGTACAGTTCCAAAATGTTGGTCAGAACGCCTACGCAGTGTATGTCTAAAGTTATTTATTGGAACAGGAAGAACGCATTCTAGAAATTTAAATTCAAGGAATAAAGTTTGAGTAAAGTTGCTGCAAGTTTGTGATCTAATTGATGTTTTAACATCTAGATGTGTAGATTTATAAAATTACTTCATAAACATCTAAAGCTGGTGGGTTGAATATGTCAAACTTTTTAAAAAAATGTAACCCATATTAATGGATATTAGCAGACGACCGATATTTGCGGCACTTTGGGTTAAAATTCCGATATCTGTGGACAGAACCTTCCACAATTTCTCACGGGAAATTACATTAATGTCACGATAACCTTTCGTCGAGAATGAACTTCCGCGTTCAGCTAGTTAAGGGAAATAACCCAAATTTGTAAACGTCAAAGTTCACTCTTACAAGTTTTCAAGATCCATTTTGCCCGCGAAACCGCATTTCAAATCGTCTGCCAGACCCACTGATCGTCTGCCAATCGTAGCGCGTGCTAATTTGTAAACATAACCAATCACATGGCGTGTTTATGCCAGACGACAATGTCACATGACCACTCATGTTAGGTTCAAGTGCAGTAGAACGTAGTCGCGTGCCGCTGAAGTAAGGTGAGTCACTGAGTGCAGATACTTTTTTTCAGAGCTGTCAAACATAGTTTTCATGAATTTTACATCCCACTTGATTTTATTTTGCATTTTTAACATAAGCTATAATATAGATTAGAAATTAGACATATTATTGAAGTTTGAACGCAACACACGTGGGTTATTTATGCAAATGTTTGTTTGTAAACAGAGTTGGATAATCACAGCTGTTCGTATCGTTATTTCAAAAATGTCATTACAATGTGTTGAATGTTATATCTGTATTGTTTACAACTACATTCTTCTGTAGTTAAACTGGTTAATTTTCATGCATGACAGCTTCTTGCATTTGAAAGTAGCCGATCACAAACGCCGAACGGAAAAATATTTTAAATTTCCCGCAAAATTGCGTGGCTGGTTCGCTGAGATACTATCCCCCTACTTTCAATTGCATTTCGCTAAATAACTTTGCACTAATATTGAAATTGACCAATATTACATTTCTTCATCAATGATAACGTTAATTTATGTACATTTATGCAATTATGATGTTATTAATGTGCTTAAACTGGCGACTGTGTCTATCAAAATTAAAAAATGCTTTCTATTATTTGGAGGGAAATTAATTTTCAAGAGGTCATTATAAATTTCCAAAAATTTGTTTCTGTCAAACTATTTCCAAGTGTTCAGAGTGCATATGGTATCTGTCAACAAATGTTTAAATAGCTACCCATAGTGGATCTAGAAGGTGGGCATGGGTGGTTAATTTTGCTAGATCTACCCCACCATAACACTGAAACAACTTTGATTTGGATGTAGTTTTCTGTTCAGTTTCAATGAACATATTTTCATATAGACCCCAAATTTATAAAGATCTCGAGTTAACAAACACGTCTTTCAAATTCTGCATCCACCCATCTTAGGTGGATGCCCCACCTTGGCACACACCCACTTTTTTGTTTTAAATTATAAATGCCGAAGTGGTCATCATCTTGGTTCAGATTTATTTTTCTGATTTGCAGGTACAGTACTCTAAAAGAAAGATGAGAATTAAAAGAGGCTCAAACTCGATGAGGGTGAGACGTCGACAGAGTGACGCCAAGTGGAGGGCCAGCGTAGCCAGCTGTTACGACACACTCAAATTTGTTATTCCAGATAATGGCATACTCCCAAAGAGAAAGGTCTCAAAGGTAATAAAAAACAGCCATTTAATAATAATATACTAGTGGCAGCTACTGTCGTTCAGCTAGTTAACCCTCTCTATGCTGAAGGCAACCGGAGATGCCCTAAACAGCTGTACCTGTGCCTAATCCAGCAGGGAGAGGCTTATTAAACATCATACTATTATGGGATGTGCTGTCTGTTACCATGTTTGGAACGCTCTCTATGCTGAAGGCAACTGGAGATGCCCTAGAGCAGTGTGTGTGTGTGGCGAATACAGCAGGGAAAGTTAAAGTTGCTTCGTTGCCATAATGCTTCTCTGTTATATGACTATGATACAATAGCCATCTAGATTTCTGGACTAGGTTTACTGCAACAGTAAGTGGCAGTGCTACAGGTATGTCAGGCTTTCTGCATACACTGACAAACCATGATATGAGTAATCATTTTGCAAACTGTTCTATTTTTTTTAACCATATTTGATGGCTGTGCAGTTATTATTATTGGTTTGTGAGTACCATGCAACGACGTGATGCGTGCAGGTCTACTGGCCCAGTACCGACACTGCTACACGCAGTGCTACAGGCATTGCAGGTTTTCTCCTTCCAGCATGTTGACATCAGACATGAGTGAAATAATCTTAAAGGTTCAAACCCCAATTAAAAAAATCATACAATGTTGTCATGTGAAAAAAAATGGTTGTTGTTTTCCACTGTAGAGCAGTAATTTACGTTACACTAGCTATTTGGCTAAAATAGTGTCCTTTCACTTCGATTTAGTGCTTCAATCATTTTATTTCTAACATTTTAATTGTAACATAATGTCATTTATAAGGTCATAGTTATTTGATTCCCTGGTTACGGATCCACCGAACCGATTTTTTCCACTTTGGAAAATAAAAATAATTATATTTATTATATTCCGCCGACAGTGTACTAGTATTTAGAAAATTATAATAATAAATGGTGAAGGAAATAGTCATGAACAAAGACCTACAGGCAATGATTGACACACAGTTGAAGCCAATTTGATTTGTTACTGGTAAATATGTATAACAAAAGTCTATTGACAAGCAATACTTTGAAAATAATTGTGCATTCCAATCTGAGTGATGGTTATGACACATATTGACCATTTTATTGATCAATTATATTTATTTTCTGTCAACCGATCATTCATAATCTCAAATTATTATTATTTTTTATCATGGACCCGACCGAATGGGCAAACTATCAAATAATAGTTATTTTTTATTTTCGACCGCCCAAGCAAAAATTATCACAGAAAACTCCGTAAACCAGGGAATCAAATAAATATGGCCTCAGTATTTGGCTACTCGGAGTCGGTAGCCAACTAAACAGTGTGTATTTACCATGTTGCTAGTCTGTTTATGAATATAAACATGTCTAGTTTCCTCACTCGTCGTTTCCACCACCCAAAAGCACGTGGTGAAGCAAGTTGTAAACAAATGTAAGCTCCGCCCAAATATGCGCAATACCCGAATTATGGTAAATTATTTTTAAAATATAGCATTGCAGTCTATATGTAATTCCTGTTTGTTTGTTTTTTAAATCGGTCTACATGAAACGTCATGATAGTTGATGGTGAAAAAATATTTTGGAAATTATGTCGCCCACGCTCTTCCAAGTCGCAAGATCTATTTACGGAAAACCACGTGGTCAACGTAATTTGGACATAAGGAAAATGGAAATACAAGCACAATATTCTAACAATGACAAGTATTTTATTTGACACATTCGCCGACTATTGTTATCAGAAATTGATGAGTATGTTTTTATTGGCCGTAATAACTGTTAAATATGCAGTCCAAACATATCCCGACTGTTGATATTTTTCTTCCGATGTTCGACAGGTCAAGACAAATGGGGCCCATTCAGGGTTCCGTTTGGTGGTATTTCAAATAAATACCATCAGTGTTTTTTAAGGTGGTTAATATTTTTGGCCCATGGTTTAAACTTAATATTTACTATATAATGTCGTCATTTTAAAACAAAAATATGTTTTTTGGATGAGTATTTGTGGACCAATTTGCAGACAAAAATATAGAACCCTCGCCGACGCGGGGTATGACGTAGAGAACGTCAGCCGTGCGTTGTACGTGACCAATCACTTTACTACACCGCAGCGTACGCTGAATAAGTTTACTACTTCATCAGCTGTTCATATAATTTGCAATATCGTTATATAGACCAGCAATCTTCACAGACTGTTTTGTGCCATCAAATGCAAATCATTAGAGGTAATTAATTAGGAAAAGATTGTAACTGCGTTTACATACTCTTGTATGGACTCTAAATATTTCAGCAAAGGTGTAGACGGCAATGTTAGCCTAGATGTAGAGCTATGTGTGATCATGAAATATGAAATAAGTAATAAAAGTGAGAGAGAGAAAAAAAGGGGATGGGGCTGTGATCTTCAACTTTGGCAATATTTTAATGTACATTACTTTGGTTTAGTTACAACTAAGACTACAAGTTGTCCACAATGAGTTATGTTTTTAGTCAAGTCAGCTATCTTGAACATATTGAAGAGGACTAAATATGTTGGTCTTGAAGCTGCTGCAACTAGCTGTATCATTGTAACTTATAAAGACACAGTGAAATTATTGCAAAATAATAGTTTACAAATCTGTATGATGGTGAAATAGTTGACTTTTCTTCTTGAAACAGTACTGATTTTGATGATGGACACCCTGCCTTAAAATTGAATTGACCTTTAGCCGCTCCAAGTGTTTTAATGTGTAGGGAGCAGATTTTGCATTACCTTTTCGCCTAATAAACCTGAATGTCCTTGTTTGGATTCTGTCTGTGAACTATGGCCTGAACTAGGCCTACTAATGTAAATTCTGTATACTCAGTGGTAGAGTATAGATCTACTAATATAGCCTACATTGACGTGCTTCATATTTCGTTTGGTAAATGAACCATATCATCAAATTTCAGTATTGTATAGTTATTGATAATCTCATATATATGCCAATGTATTTCAAATATTCACATTCCGCTCTGTACTTTGATGTTTATATCTTAATTTTTCCATGAAATTATTTTCCTTGCTGGTCCTCGAGTCCAAAGTTTGGACGTAATTCTTTGATAAACCCGGGTACTCATTCAGGCCCTACTGTAAACCCAGTATCTTTGTCGTGGAGACTAGTTTGTTAATATTAGTCTACATGTCTATAAACGGTTCCTCTGCATTTTTGTTATACCAGGCTGTCATCCTTCAGCGTACAGACAAGCACATAAGAGAACTTGAAAAGGGTGTATCAACCTTGCTAATACAAGAAGGTATAGTACATTAATCATCACTGTTCAAACATTTTAACCTTGTCCCTGCTATATGCAACTGGAGATGCCAAAGAGGGCAGGGATTGTAATTCATCCCACGTTAGTTATAGTCCTTTTCAATGACATTTTGTAACAATTTTGTATTGATTATTATTATGTATTTTATTTGTTTACATTTTGTTGTTGAAAAGTTGACACTTCCAACATTTAATTCATGTAATACTCCCATACCTGATACTATATACTGTGTAAAGGGCACTATTTAACTGTTCTGAATTAGGACATTTGTGATTTCTTTTCTTTTCAGCTGAAAGGTTAAACAAGAGTGTTTTCTGGAAGGTTGGTAAACAGTGGACTCCAGCCACTCTGAGTCACATTAGAAAAGAATTCGAAGAAAAGCAAGCACATCTCTTCCAGCAGTAGGTCTTTTTAATAAAATGTGTTTCTTAATTATTTTTTTATCCGTTTTGAAATATAGCTTAATGGCTTAATTGTGCCTACTTATGTAATTAATATCTATGGGTTATTTCATCCAACCCATTTACAAAACTTACAAAATACGAATTAATTATTTCCACTGCGACCTAAAACACTCATTCATTCATTCATTTATTCATTCATTCATTTACATTGACCAATAATATGAGTAATAGACGAATTAACTTTAAACACCTAAAACATTTCGGGTCCATATTATTTACCCTTTCATAAATTTAGCGCTACCCAAGGACGTAGACGATACAGCATGTTGGCTGATATTGAGGAAGAAATTCTTAAGATGACCGTAGATCCGGGACACTTTACAGTTGTGGCAAAGGGCAGCAGTTTGGAGGCCCAGCAGATTAATCGAGGAAAACAGGTGAGCAGCAATTATTTGCAAGAATAACTAATTTTACGTGTGATGGTTTCATTGAGATATGTTGAAACATTGAACATGTACAAGATTGATGTATTGGAATAATGCATGATACATACATGACCTGTTGGGCTAAAAAGATATGGTGAGATCATAAGACAATATTTATCACAATACACCATTCAGTAGTAAATTGTTAGATTTGTTTTTTTTTGGCAAAATGATTTATGCCAGATTTGCCATTTTACCAAGTTATTACATAATATTCTTTACAATTTACTAATGTGGGGTGGTAAAGAATGGCATTCAACGTCGGTGGTATATTTATTGTGATTGGATTTTATCGTCACAATGTACACATCGCACCATTGATCTATCACCACTGTTAGAATAGCTAATATGTGTGCCATTATTAGGATGTCTTTAGAATGTTACCAAACTATGTACCAAGTTTGATATAAACATGACTTTACATGGTACGTATGGTGAAATATTCCCGATGCGATGTATAGCACTAATTCATTCATTCCTTACATGATATATGGCATGATTTTATAGCAAATCACCGTAAGCTGCAGAGCTAAGATCCTGAGGAAGGAGCTGACCAGACCCTGCCCTGCCACCACAGCCTCCGTCCACAAGCGGATGAGACAGAACTCGCACCAAACCACCCGGCAGTCTGACGCCTCCGTCATCTGCGAGAGACTACCGCAGTCCGAACTGCTCCAGGTGCCGTCCTTCGACTCGGACTGCAAGTACTCCCTGCTCCGAGACGGACCGGTCGCATCACTGTTGACGCCAACCAAGCCGTCGTACGTCAACGACTGCGACAACCTTTTCAGTCCGATCGGAGACTGCCAGGAATTCACCACCCCGCTCTACACCGGAAGTCGACGAGCTGACACAAAGCCACCACTCACTTCGCCTCACCTCAGCAAAGTCGCCAAACAGGTCAGTTTAGCCGTCTCGGGCATGGCAATTTTACGTGGAAATACCCTGATTATTTTGTCCATGGGTCGATTTATTTGCCCTGTATGTGGCTTGGGACCTGCAGCCCCCTGGTTTGTTTTCCACTGAAATCACAATTGTCTGTTGCCATGCCCAAACTTCCTACCTGCTCTGTAGGGCATGGTTCTATTGCCTCCAGCAGTAGGAAAGTTAATTGTGTTTTTAGTCCCATGACAATGGACCCTTATAATTATGGGTTAATTTTGTTGTACTTTTGTAAGTTGGCTAGTTAATAATATACCGGTACCCAAACTGCTAGATTCTTACAAATATTTTTTTCCGATAGTTTTACTTGGGAACCGGTTGCCAGATTCTTGGAGATCTATTTAAGTTTAGTTTTCCACAATTTCTAATAATTTGTTATTATTACTACATGTTTGGATTAATTTAGATTAATATGTTAACCTTTTTCATCTTGTCCTTTCCAGCTCAATTTCTTCAATGAGGAAGATGACTTTGAACTGACCAGACCAGACTTTCCCCACGGGAACAAACTGTCGTCAAATTTGTTTGGTTTCACTCCTGTCAAACTGCCGTCCGAAGATGATCTAGGTTTCACCCCAATAAAGCCTTTGCTGCCTCCGACAGAGGAAAAACAAGACATTCAACTGTCGCCAGCTATCACCCCTGGGTCACGTCGGACCACATACCCTCCACAGGTAATGATCATTGTTTCCACTTGTCTTTTGAAACATTTGATGCTCCCTGTGAACATAATTTATTATTTATTTGTGTTTGCGTCTCTGCAGTATATAATATACTAGGTGCTATCAAAATAGTCTTATGAGAAAACCTCTAAATTAGGAAATATTTGTATCTATAATCCGCTATGTAAATGTAATATGTAGAGGAATTTGATGGAATCATTATTTCGCATATAGCTTTTATTTGTCAAGTTCAGGGATCGATCTTAACACTAGCCTGCTAGCCCACTAACCCGAACCCTTACAATATTAAATGTATCCTAAGGACTAGCAGACATTTTAATTTTTGTAACACGTTTTTAATTTTAAAGGTAAAGTTCTATTCCTGAAGTTTATACTATTAACTTATTAAGTTATTTCAGACACATACATACACATTTGAAATGTCAAAGTTGAAGATTTTTATCAACAATGGTCTGTCTTAAGAATTACTTCGAGACAATGTCAGTATCTATAAATAAAAATTCTGTCATCTATGTTTATCAGACCATCCAAACCAATACCAATGGCAATGAGTCTGATGAAGAAACAAAGAATCTTCTCTGCATGGAAACATTTGATATGGAGTCTGACGACCGTCCAGAGTGGGAAAGGTACGATGCTTCAAAGTAAGAGTCAAACAAATCACATTAAAATGGTTATCATATACTCAACAAAATTAATTAAGGGCCGGCTGATATTTTGTGGGGAAGCTGTTTACCAAATTTTGGAACTAAGTTTTATTAATCTGGTGCAATTCTTCTTCCAATGGATCTGCAAGTTCTTGAAGTGTACCTGGAGCCTGTAGATGTTTGGAAATTATTTGTTATTAAAATAATATAACGATAAATTTATATGTCTAAAATGGTAAGTGGCCCGTATTTAATTTTGTTGAGTATATAAAAATATAAAAATCAACCAATGTTCAGTATAGTGTTAATTTCTAAAGTAAAACTTGTATTCTTGTAATTTAAATATCAAGTTTATATCTCAAATTCAATATGTATCAGATAAAACATCTCGTATAGTGTATCAGTGTTGAATAATGTATTTCTTGAGTCAACTAACTACAGGGCTGTACATTAACCTTTTGAGGCACTTGTTCCTGTGTCCTGTCAGACATGAAACTACTTGCCCTGTAGGTAAAGAGCTTGTTAATCTGGCCTTTTTCACTTGTCTGCCTGTGGTTAACACCTGTCCTGCGCTGGCGGACAACCCTTACTGTCGAGCCCTGAATTTAGTTTTATCGTTTGACGTTTTTGTTTCTTGTAATTTAAGAACTCCTGAGAAGATCCAGACTTGTGAGAAATTCTCTAAGAAGATTTGTAGGAAAGAATTATGCAAAAAGAAAATGTGAGTGTAAAAATATTCACCCTATCCCTGCTGGTATAGGCACAGGTACCACTCTTTAAGGTATCGCTGGCTACCTCCAACATAGAGAGAGTTAATATTATTAATAATCGTCAAGAAACTGTCCACACTTTAACAATATTTACTGTTGCCCTCCATAAACAGTATCAAAATCTGTATATGCAAACATTTCACACTATCTATTGAATAATTATTAGCTTTTAAAGTCCATTAAAAATATTGTAGAGATTACATTTTTCTGATTTTCTTTTCCTAGTTAAAAAAGTAACAATTTATGATAATCACACTCACCAGGCACCCCATTCCACAATTGTAGCCTTGATGGCTGATGATATCCCATTGTGAGGTTAAATTATTTCACAGTTTTTATATTGAAACTGTTTGTTATTTCCTTCTTTGGTGTTTCTTCCAGAGGCTTTCATGGTTTTGCAGCAGATAGAGTGAGAAAAATCAGAGATCATGTTCCCAAGTGCAGGAAAAATCTAGAGAAGTGAGTACTAATCTACGCTATTTTCTGTATCATTGAGATCTGTTCCTGATTGTAGAGTACCAGTTTTGATAAGCCCCATCACAAATAATAAAGACTAATACAAAATAACATATTACCATTTAGTAATTAGAAATATTACCATTTCTTACTATGACGTTTACATGATCTCGTGATTGCCGATTGGCTAAAACATGGTCACGTGACATTGTTGCTTTCATACTCGTGTAAACTTCACAAAAAGTTTCAACTTCCGTGTATACTTTTGCCGAAACTACTTTCATTTGAATGTCAGCATTGTTCTTTTACGTCATGGCTGTCTCGACTACAAAGCCAAGTGACGTCACAGTGTAATCAGTTACAACAGTTCATCATTTTATTTTCTGCTTATTTCCTTTCTAGATGCAGGTTTTCATAACTACATCTAGTCCATTGCCATATTTTGTGTACGTGTATGTCATCTAACAATTAACTGAATCTATCATTATAGCTACATGATTCCAGTCACAGCTAGTATCAGATTCTAACAAAAATATCATGTCTAACGGTTTAAAGATCGGGTCATCGTAGCAGAAGTTTGTCCATTGATAAACAGCTATTTTTAAGATTCAGAACATGGCTAGTACCTCTCACAAACTCCTACCTTCATGTTGTTTTAATAACTCTGATCATATTTATCAAGAAAATGCTCTACATAAAAATGAGCCATTTGTCCATTTGATTGTATTAATGCACCACGGTTTATAAAATCATCACTGTCATTTTCCGAGGAGCCATTTGGCTCCTGCAGATCCAGAAACACTTAAAATAAGTGAAATACTGGTCGGCAAATGCAAAATGAGGTCGCGATGGCTAAATTGAGCCCTGATTATCGCCGAGTATATAATGTGGTTCATCTAATTTCCAGGTTATACATTGGAGCTGATGATAAAAATGAACTGCCAATCATAGCTGGAGTATTCGACAAGGATGAACACTTCTCGGACTTTGATGGGTATGTCGTATCAGTAAATTGGAGACACACACACCTAAATGGATACAGCTGTTTACAGTTCTCTAGTCCAAACTACAGTGCCCATTGCTTTAGGAAATATGAGTATTTTATTTTTTTAAATAGCATTTATAGTCTGGCAGGTAATGTTACAGACCCCTGTTTGGTACTGTTACTTAAAAACTATTTAATGCAGGTCACGCAAATTTGGTGCAGTGTTAGGAAATGCATGTATCCTACCAATTCCAAAATTACAACTTTGTAGATCACGGAATAAGATAGATTCTGACTATTTAACCTATTACTATAGTTCACTTCACACTTTTGCTAAATATGTATGGAGGTGCATTAACTTTACATCACGATGAAGGATGATGATGAATTAGTGCTTTACGTCGCAGCGGGAATATTTCACCCATACGCGACGAACACTGAAGGAAAGCTCTTCTATAATAAAGTGCTTTTTCTCTTCAGGTACTTCTTATTTTACCGCCAAGTTGTCGATGAGTTACAGCAACATATGAGTCGTGAGGAAATCGCTTCACCATCTGTTGCGACGATAGTGTCGCAGATGTGGAGCGACATGTCGACCGTGGACAAGGAGACCTTAGCAACATTGGCCGCACTTGAGGGAAGTCAAGATTCAAACTCCAGTTCTGGACTCAGTGAGGATTTACAAGAACTGGACGTCAAACCCCTTGACTCGCACTTCCTAGATGGTAAATATTGTCGTACTTTATTACGTTTCAAAGGCAGGTTAGTTTTTGTGTAGCAGTGAGTGAGGGAATTATTATTTCACGTTACAGCGGGAAATCATTCACCCATATGCGACGGATTGTGCAGCAGAAAATTGAACTAATGTTGAAAAACAACAACACTCATTGCAATCTTTTTCAGCTTTTTTTATCTTCATGTATTGGAACCAATTTTGATATTTTAGTCGTGGAACATTTATAGAAAACTACGAAATGGGGTCTGTCATTTTTTGAAAGGAATGTATAAATCAAGGTAAATAAGGTATAGTGCCCCATTCCACTGAACTATTACAGCCTTGTTAGAATCTGAATGTACAATCAGGTATAACTCGTAACACTACTATCTTCCTGTGAAATTACAGCTCAAAAACACCAATAATGATCGACTCGCTAAAAAGCATTCTACAGATTCCGAAGCACTGAAAGTGATATTTGGGAAGAATAGCATTTATAAAATCTTTATCTTTATTCCAGCCGGCAAGATCGACCGACTGAAGGCGGGTCTGCAGACCGTTCCAAGTTTGAATTCAGACGCACTCACGGCCACAATAAACAAGGTCCTGCACATTTCGTCCGACACACTGGACAACCAGGAAGTTCCCGGCAGCTGTCACAATCGGTCATTTGACGGGCACGGCATCGGGCAGCATTCGGAAAGCGGTGGCGACATGACCATCGTCAACCTGGGCTTTGACAGCACATTATCGGAACTGCAAGATTTTGACGTGAGTTATGACCGATATTGCAGATATTGATGTGGGCTTTCAGACTTATTCAAGTGTCTTTACATTTGGACTATTTAATCTTGTTGCCTCCAACATGGAGAGAGTTAATTCTCTCCATGCTGGAGGCAACCAGAGATGCCCTAAAGAGCCATGTCTGTGCCTAATCCAGCAGGAAGAGGGTCTTGCTATTTATTTTGTCTATGAGGAAACGGCTCTAAACCCCAAATCCACCCCCTGTCCCACCCCCAAAACATGCAATATGAAATAGATCTACTTTGGTCGTAATTTATAAAAATAAAATAATTATTTTTCACATTAATATCCTGCTCGCATTAATTTCCTGATTTACAGTATGTAGTAACTCAGTAGTGTAATAATGTTGTTTCTTTCAGGATGTGACCTCACAGTGCAACGTTGGTCTCTCCGTTTGCACGGACTTTTCAGACGTTGAGAATTGTCAGATAGTTCCCGATGTCTCCAGCGTTGTGAAGAGAGACGTACTACTGAGCTCTACTCAATCCACAAAGCCAATCTTTTCTTATCGATAGCGACTGAGGCAATCTTAGAAAGACTGTGGAAATGCTTTCTCCATATATATATATATATATATATATTTATTTTATTTATTTTTTTTAAATTGGGGTTTTAAGTCGCTTTCAAGATTCTTTCACTTATATCACGACATGCCAGTTTAGGGCAGGAGGAAACCTGCAACATCCGTAGCGCTGAATGTTGCAGTAAACCTGCGAGCACCGGCTGGTACTGACAAGACCAAGGATGATAATGTGGTAGATAGGTAGGGACAAATTTATTGCAACATTTTATTTTTCAATACACATTTGAAAATGATAAAATTCAATTTTCTAGGTATTCATCGGTTAAAATTAGTCCATCTTCAAAAAGTCTATGCTCAGAAACTATAAGAGTGGTTTAGTTTTATTTCTGTAGACTAATAAAAATTAAAAAAGGTGTCAAACAAATTCTAATGGTACGACACCGGTAAACCTTATTTCACAGGGCATTAATATTATTGACACAAAATGGCAGCGATCTGCGATTGTAATGGAAGCAACTGCAACTGGTTTCTATCGTTTCACAGAGATGTTTCCCAGTTTATTGTTGGTGCTTTGAAGGTACATGTATCCAAACAACTGTATTAAATATACAAGTGGAGCAAGTCAAAGACAAGGTCAAGGGCCAATGTCACAAACAGTTATTTTTGTTTACATTCTTGAAAAAATGTCTAGGGTCGCGAGATTTTGTTAGGGTCGGTTGGGTTACCGGAAGCATAGCTATTATTCTGATACGCGTAATATGAACATTTCTCTTCATTGCATTAGGGGTTGGCAGTATCCTTGGTTTGACAAATACCAACCAGTGCTCAAATGCTTACTGTAACACTATGTGCTATGGGTGTTGTGGGTATTCTCCCACTACACTGGCAAGCCACATACGAGTGAAAAGTCCCCAAACTCACAACTCATTGTGTCATGGAATATTATTCAGATTTAGCATATCCCTGTTGCTATGGTTATTAACACGGACACAGAGCCATGTTGCTATGGTTACAAATACAGACTAGCCTAGTTGCTATGGTAACAAGTAATAGACATTGCAGAGCCCCGATTGCTATGGTTACAGAACCTACTGGACAGGGAGGACTGCATCGACAGGTTGAAGCAGACATCGGTCAGCAGTAGGTTGCGGAGAAGAAGCTTTGGAGACATGGAAGGAAGTTACCTTGACCTCAGCAAGGTAGTCGTATAGATTGACCTCAATGTTATATTCCTATGGTCCTGGAAGCATAGATCCCAAATCTGCAGTTCAAATACGATAAATCCACTGCACAAAGTTTACTGAAGTTGTTCTTTTACATTTCAAATTCCTGAGCAGCGTATTTTATCCTTTTTAAAGGAAATTCAACTCTACGAAAAGTTTAAATTATATATTCAGACAGTAACATGTAGAAAATAGACGATGATTCATATCATTATCCTCTATTTTCTACATGTTACTCTTGACTTTTTAGCATGGTTTTTCATGCTTGTTTGATGTCTGATTGATAATTGTATTGTAGGATGACACCGCAGTCGCTGCCTATGTACACTGCAGTTGCTGTGATTTAAAGCAATAATTCATTAATTCATTCAAATTATTCCCCTGTGAATGCAATGACATTGAAGTGAAATCCTTCTTAATAGGTGAATACTTTCCAATATCTAAGGAAAATACTGGTTTTCTTTATGAGTAAATATGTACAGAACTCGTGCAGTATCTGGTCAGATTTGGTAATGGACATGGCATGTTGTATGTCAGGACGTGCTGCCATCTGGTGTGGACATGGAGTACAAGGTGGAGAGAATGCAGAAAGAGATCGACTCACTGAGACTCAAAGTTCACGAGAAAGAGATGTACGTAATTTTCAGTAGAAATCAGGCATATCTCTTTCCATCTTTAAGCAGATTTACATTTTTATTTTAAAATATCCTCAAATGCAACAATTTCCCTTATAAATTACAGGTACATATAAAGACGGCAAGCACCATTTATCGTTGTATTTCAGGATCATCAGAGAATTTGGCGAACAGACACTGGAGTTTGATGTCTCTCGGCTCAACAAACACGAGCGAACACATTCCACACCGTCCCGTGACCTCCGTGCCTCCTCCCCACAGAACACGCCCACTCGGAGGTCAAGGTCAGCCTCACCCTCCAACACCACACGTGACTGTGGCCAGATCAAGTTCTGTACACTGAAGAGGAGACTGGCTGACACTGAACGGCTTCTGGAGCTAAAGGTCAGACACTGTCACAGAGGAATCCTTGTAGTATCCTTGCCCATGTTCTGTAAAGTCGGACCGTCACGTATGGGTGAAAGATTCCCGCTGACGTAAAACAAAAATTCACTCACTGTAAAGTCGGTCTTTGTACGTGTAGAATCATTGCCCATGTTCTGTAAGTTCAGTCATTGTACGTGTAGAATCATTGCCCATGTTCTTGTAAAGTCACTGTCTGTGTATGTGTAGAATCATTGCACAACAAACAGTGACTCTACTAGAACATGCGCAACAATTCTACAAGGATTGTTCCAAAGGAATCCGGACTTTCGATCTTTTGAGCAGCTTTCTGAATATTTATCACAGTATGTAGACAGAGAATATATCCAGCAACAACAACAATAAACCAGCTAATCAATAGAATTCAATAAGTTTTTACTTCATTATAGAATTCACATTATTCACCAATGCTTCTAGCATCAAAGACAATGCAAGAACAAATTGAAGTGTTCCTGTGTATGTCCTTACGGAATCACTCCTGTACTGTAGCTCCCCCTGTCCGGAATCACTCCTGTACTGTAGCTCCCCCTGTCCTCATAGTCACTGCCAATGTCCTTTTAATCACTGTGCTTGTCCTTCCAGAGTCGGGAGCTGGAGGAACTGAGGAAGGCCCACGCCAAGAGACTGGAGAGACTGCGCAGTCTGCAGAACAGCCACAGTCTGGTGAAGGAGCAGCTGAAGACTCTGGAGGATGAGGCCTTCAGGTGAGGACACAGCAGTACACAGAATGGTCTTATATTACAGAGGGAATGGTCTTATATTACAGGGAACATCTTGTTTGGTTCTTGCCGGTGTTCATGGCGAACATTCAGTGAATTTACTTTCAGATTTGAGGATTGACTAATAGAAAATAATAAGATATTCTTTTTCAGGTTAGCTCTATGAATATTAGAGATGTTTTCAGGCAGTCTGATTAGGTTTTAATTTTCTTGTAGCAAAATATAATGATCATTGGCAAACTATCACAATTGAGAGCTAATCAAATTTTAATATGATTGGACATGACTTTGACTGGGATTTGATCTGGTATTTTACCTCTGGATTGCCGGCCTCAAAGCTACCAAATTTATTAAGGAGCCATTTGGCTCCTGCAGATCCAGAAACACTAAAAAAATAAGTGAAATACTGTCGCTAAATTGAGCCCTGGATTATGTCATTGCTAAAAGTCTGCCATCAGGATCTGTTGTTAACTGTGGTGTTTCCGACTCTCCAGTGGGAAGAAGAAGAAGAAGAAAGGGAAGGTCCACCGCTCGGATCCACGGGACCTACAGAAAGAGGACAGCGACCAGGTGTGGAACGAACTCGCCTACTTCAAGAAGGAGAACAGAACCCTCAACATGGAGAGGTAAAAGCTGTGTCATTATATCGTTAATAGAATGCATTGCACTAATACTTCCATGGAGAAGTTCATGAGATGCTCTCTGGTGCCCGTGGCGTTATGATATCGTGTGGTCTGGACTGACAGGAGCCTGTGTGTTGTGATGTCCTGCGGTCAAGACTGACCGGTGTCCGTGTGTTGCAGGATGGGTCTGGAGGAGGAGCTTGACAGTCTGAGAGTCCAAGCCGCCCAGGACTCGGCGCTCATCCACGAGCTCAACATCAAGATGGAGCAGATGCATGAGGGTGGGTCTTCTGATTCAACATCATGTGTTACCCACGAAATAACAGTTATTCTGAGTCAACCTAACCCTAATCATGGATAAAGTCAGTTACAGAACCAAGGAATTTTAGTCACAATTTCAGAAATACTACATGCAATTTCTTATTTTTCGTCAACAGATTTGGACTACCAGCAGAGGAAGAGAGAGTATGAGTCTCAGTCTAAGACAGATCTCTCCTCTGAAGTCACCATCCTCAAGTCCTCGGTGAGTCGGCCATTGTTGTGATTATCACCAGAATGTTAGTATGAGCCTCATTTTGTTAAACTTGACAAATCTGAGGAAAACCTAGGATTTGAACAGCAGGGTGAGCTAAATTTTAAATTAATAGAAAATGACAGTTAAGAAATGAGCTCAGAAGAGAGTTGTGCACCTTCATTGTGGCATTTTGTCAAGCTTAAGTATCTATGTAAACAGTCCTTTGTGGTTGAAAACTGCACTGTTTGGTGGAAAGCGGACTGTTGCTACATGATTGTGTCTACATGACAGTGTCTACGTGACTGTCTCTATATAATGCTGTCTACATGACAGTGTCTACGTGACTGTCTCTATATAATGGTGTCTACATGACAGTGTCTATATAATGCTGTCTACATGACTGTCTATATATAATGGTGTCTACATGACAGTGTCTACTTGACAGTGTCTATATAATTGTGTCTACATGACAGTGTCTACATGACAGTGTCTATATAATTATGTCTACATGACAGTGTCTACATGACAGTGTCTCTATATAATGGTGTCTACATGACAGTATCTACATGATAGTGTCTACATGACAGTGTCTACATGAAACTGTCTCTATATAATGGTGTCTACATGTCAGTGTCTACATAACAATATCTACATAACGGTGTCTACATGTCTACAGGTACAGAACAAATCTGCCCATCTGGTAAAGCTGGAGACACAGGTGCGGGAAGTCACTGAGTCGAGAGATGCCTTGCAGGAGGAGCGACGGTCAGTATCTGGTCAGGGTGGTCACCATGTGTCTAGAATAGTGCACGAAGCAACTGGTCAGGTCAAGAAACTACTACAGTGGGTGAGGGGACTACAGTAGAGGACGACTGTGGGTGAGGGAACTACTGTGGGTGAGGGAACTACAGTGGGTGAGGGAATGACTGTCAGACCAGACAACACCAGTGAGGGAGATGAACTGCTATTGTGACCTTGCATGTTCATTATTCGTCATTGCCTTAGTGATAACAGCAATGTCTCCCATAGTGTGTATTTTCTTAGACATGTTGAGGTAAATAACGCATTTGTTTATTTCCTGAACAGTGTACTTCTATTCATCAGTCTCTCTTGTAGTAGAAACAGATTGTAAAGTAATGAGTTATTCCTAACTCGAGACCAATGATGTGTCTGCATTAGGTGTACATCTTACTGTAATCTTCCTCCGCGCTCTCTATGGACAGTGATGTTTTTTTCCACAGACAGCTGAAGAGTGAGCTGGTACATGTCAGTCAGGAGTGTTCCCAACACAGGATACAGATCGCTGACCTCAGCAGGGACATACACAGGTGACTCCAGTGCCCAGCATAAAGCTTGTCCTCCACTGCTGTGCTTCACCTCTGCTCTACAGCTAGGCTATCTTCCATGTCATCTAAACAAAATTTCATTGCAGCAATAACACTTTCTGGAGTACTTGTCCTCATAATGATGACAAATAGTAAAAGCTTTAAAATTCCTAAATGTTCACTTGTGATCAGGATAGTTTATTCATTGGACTACAAGAGGCACAATTTCAAGGACATTTTATCTTGTGCTATAAAACCAGTGACAATTTTAAGGACATTTTACCTTGGGCTACATGAAGAGTACCAAGTCTTAGGACATTTTAGCCTGTACTACAAAAACAGTGCCAATTTCAAGGACATTTTACCTTGTGCTATTAAACCAGTGCTAATATTAACCACGGCCGTGTTCCTTTGCTAGATGACACTGTGTGACATTATCTCAGTATACACAGTTTGTAGCTAATGTCATCTCATGTCCTCAGACTCCAGCGTGACCTGGAGGCATCCAGCCAGGGAATGTCCAGCAGGGAGACGTCCGTGCCGCTGTCGGACTCTGGGGACAAGTCTCAGACGACGTCTGGAGAGACAAAACCTCGACCAGGACCAGGGCCAAAGGTCACCGCATCCCGGATACGTAGACGTGCTAAATCTAACCTATGCAGGAAGGTAGGCAGGAATTTAACATCATCTTATGATTCATTTATATCTTTGATCATTCAAATGGAAGGAAAAGTAATGTGTTCAATATAGTGTTTGTGAATCAGTTTATGAATATGATAATCATCACGTATGGGTGAAAGATTTCTGCTGTGACCGAAAACAATAATTCACTCACTATAAATAGGATAATTCATTGAGGAAGTAATTAATGCAAGGATAATATAAATGAATGCTAAATGTCTTTTTTTCATGTTTATCTGTATTTTTTTAATTTTTAAAACACCTCAAATAGAGTGATTAATTGTTATACATCATAGCAGTAATCTTTCATCAGAAGACTAAATTATATATTAAATATGTTAAAAATATCCCTTTCAAACACATTTAGTTTAAAGGATATTTCAGTATTTCACCTAACAAAAATAATTTATATGTATGTGACTTTAAAACAGCGATGGCCACTACATGTTTCAGTATCAGCGGACACTTAACAAGAGCATTGAGAAGATGAGACACATGTTCTCAGACTTCACAGAAGAAGGCTGGGAGGAGATCTCAGAACGGCAAACTACGTACGTCTGCCTGATCAAGGGGAGACGACTGTAGTTATGTCTGACAATAATTGACATTCAGAGTATAATAAGTTGAAATTTAATACTGTATCTTGAAATATTTTATTGTGTTAATTTTATTAAATTAATTCAGTGTATTCCAATGAATAAACCATGTTAAAGTTGATTGGATGTATTATGACGACAACCTAAACATATTTGGTGTATGCAAATGGGTGAACTATTCCTGTAGAGATGGCCAGTATTAGTATTCCTGCAGAGTTGACCTGTCAACTCTGCAGAGGTCAGAGGTCAATAGCATAGGTCAGAGGTCATTAACAGTGTCAGTTGACACAATCTGTGTTATAGTGAGGAGGAGACCCTGACAGAGAGCGACACGCTGGGAGCTGCCATTGTCAATCGGTCTAGGACCGGGGCAACATCCTCTGACGCCAACACGAGGAAGAAGATCCTCACTGGAAAGGTAAGCAAGATTACCAACAACACTGAATGATAGCGGTATGTCCAACTTGCTGGCAGATCACAATATTAGGGAAACCAGTACAGGCCATGATGTAAGTGAATCTTAAAGTTGGCTCTAAACCCCAATTAAAAAAATATAAATAAAATAAAATAAAATAAACATCTCTTATATTAGTTAATATGATTACTTAGCCAGCTTTCATATCCCAGATTAAAATGTTATTTTCATTTCAAGTATACACGGAAACTTGTTTCAGTTTCTATTTCGATACTTACTTCTAAACACACTTGAATAGTCCCGCAATTCCCCCAGAATTATCGTAACTATCTCATAGAAATAGAAAGTAAGGAGAAATTTTTTTCTCCTTTCAGCCACGAAAGCCTAAGAAGGCCAAGATCCAGGTCAGCATGTCTACTCCACAAGCAGTTGCTGTGTCCTCTCATCACACTGAAAGCAGACCACATCATGAGCCATGTGACAGAGGTTAGACAGATAATCGAACTTACCCAAGTTTTTGTAAATGTTTATTAGTGCTAGCTACACTTAGTACCAGCCAGGGCTTGCAGGCTTACTGCAATATTTCAATGCAGGTTTACTACTGCCATAAACAGAAGAGCTGTGATATGAGGAAAATGGTATCTAAACTGCATTTTAAACACACACACAAATACACACACATACACATGCACACACACACACAAACATACACATGCATGCACACACACGCATGTACACACAGACACATGCCCGCGAGCGTGCGCACACACACACACACACACACACACACACAATTAAACAAAACAAAACCGATAAAGTACTAAGAGGACGCTGAAGCACAAAATATGAAGAGAGAGATTTTTTGGTTCTAATTTTGTTATGAATATTTTAAATAATTCAAATAATTGAAAGGTCCCCATTGTCCTCTGGCCTTATGGTAATGTGGATCCTATGTCGACTTTATTTACAGTTGTATACCGAGAGATGGCGACCTCGCCCATACCGTTTGGTTCTCCTCCAGGCCAGGAAAGGACAAAGAAGCTGCGACTACAGAGTACAAATCCTGCCATGAGACAACTTGGCTCACTCAAACAGAGAGTTGGACATCTGCAATGTCAGGTACCAGAGAAACATGTCACTCAAGAACTATGTCACTCGAGAAATATTGTACTAAATATCTGGGCTGTTGCACGAATTTTGGGTTGTAGGGGCGGGTGGTAGTGCAGTGGTAGAGCATTGGACTTCGGAGCCAAAGGTTCCAGGTTCAAATCCCGCCCCGGGGGCCCGGCATCAATGTTCGTGAAAATTACCTTTCTGACGCGATACTGATAAGATGCACTGTCTGTAGAGTGGCAATGCAGTTATCTTCCTTGGTCTTCTCAGTACCAGCCAGTGCTCACAACATTCAGTGCTACGGATATTGTGGGTTTCCTCCTGCCCTAAACTGACAAGTGAAAGAATCTTGAAAGCGGCTCTAAACCCCAATTCAAAACAAAATTTAAATATCTGGGCTGTGCTCTCCAGAATGATCATAGCTCCAAGTGATATAAGTGAAAGAATCTTGAAAGCTGCTGTATATCTCAATAAACAAAATGAAACAAAAAAGACTCGCTATGCATTCATAGCGCGTTATAACTTGTAGGGGTGTGGTCGTTCTATGGTTCGTGATCCTGCTCATGTTTCCTGTGATATAAAGGAGTAATGTTATTTTACCTGTGGAATGTTGATGTGTATATTTCAGATCGGAGCGTTGCGAGATTCGAGGGGTCAAGCTCTGAAGAATCTCAGTCAGCAGAAAGAAGCCAATCAGCAGT
Source organism: Lepetodrilus schrolli (assembly GCA_032361225.1). Lineage (NCBI taxonomy): Eukaryota > Metazoa > Mollusca > Gastropoda > Lepetellida > Lepetodrilidae > Lepetodrilus > Lepetodrilus schrolli. Next base: position 6,568 of record JAUTBT010084471.1, on the reverse strand, counting down.
CCCAGTCAGAACTGTCCACAGCCAATCAGAGACTTCGTCTTACCAAGCTAAACATACAGGTATTGTTGTGTGTCCTGTGTCGACAAACTCGGGCCCCGAGATTACGAAACCATTTTGAGTAAGATTTCATCCTCAGGCTCCAAGATTATGGAACATTTTTCAGTACAAACTCATGCTCAACTCGAGGTCTTGTTCACAAATCCACATATAAAATTTGAGCTATAGCATGAAATCAATTAATCTCAGGGCGAAGTTTATCGATTCCCAACTCACAGCCCAGGACATATCCTGTTAGAGCTTTGTGTGAATTTCAAATTTACTCCCACTGACCTGAGACTAAAACTGAGCCGTGCTCTGTCCTCAGAAACTGACCGCGGACGTTGACCGCCTGCAGAGGGAGAAGTCAGAGCTGGAGAAACAGCTGTCCTGCCGGGATGACACCATCTCCACGGCAACCAGCGTCCAGCAGGACAAACACAGCGATCAGGACTGGAAGGTTCTCGAGACCAAACTCAAGGCAGGAGATTTGTTTATGTCGTTGATAATTTTCTGATCAATCAAATGTAAATCTTTCCATGCTTTAGATTGTTTTCTGGGCTGGTAAGGGAGGTTGAGAGATTGTGTGGCGTGTGTGCGATGTTCATGTTTCGTTCTTGGAACCGGTATAGTTGAAGAAATAGTTTCGCCGGGTTCATGTAATTTTAATGTTTACATCTGTTTGCAGGTGTCTACGAATGAGTTAACTCGGCAGTCGGCATTGATCAGGAATCTCAAAAATGAAAACGAAGGGCTTCAACAACAAATAAAGAATCTCCAGGACAGGTAACAGTCGTCACCAACTTTTGTCCCAAATAACCGCAGAAATATCAACATTGATAAGCTACATTATTCTTTATCACCGTCAACACCAGACCTTTGTTATCAAATTTTATAAATGAATCATTCTTGTATTATGAATTCAAGCCTGATTCCAGTTTTGTTTTCCTCTCAGAATCAACCACACAGAACGAGATAACAACCAGAAACGTGCACTGCTGGAAAGTCAAAGAAGTAAATTAAAACAGATCCAGACATCTGCCAAAACAGATGCTGACAGAATTGTACGTGTAAATAACGAATGAATGAATGAATTAGTGCTTTGCGTCACAGCAGGAATATTTCACCCATACACGACAAAGAAAAGGGACAACTAATTGAAACGAATGTAAAATCACTCCTCTTTAAATACTGAATATGCCTTCAATGATATGTGATACAAATCTATGTTAAATTTCTTAAGATGAATTCAGCATTTAACTATTTTCTAAGGTCTAAATGTGTTTTTTTCAGACTGAATTGGAGACCAAGCTAAAACTCCTTACAGAAACCAATGACAAGCTGAAACTTCAGGTAGTGGCCATGTTTCACCTCCCCGCAGTTAGTCTAGTTAATATGACCAATGTCTGAGTTCATATTTGTAGTTAAAGGCATAGTCACGTTTTGTTGACATATTTCATGGTCAAACATATTTTACCTGAAAGTTTGTACATTTGATTTGTCTACAAAAGTATATTGGGCAACAAGTTACAGTTTACACTAGTTTCAATATTTTCCTTTTTTTCTCTCCATATTTTCGTTTTAAAAATCTCCTGTGTGTGTGTTCCCAGACGGAGTCATACAGGAAACAGGTGAGCGTGGCAGTGAGAGAAAGACAACAGAGTAGAGACAAGTACTGCACAGCTGTGCTGGAGATAGAGAAGAAGGTAGGTACAGTCTGCCATAGAGAGTTTGGCCGACGTGTCGCTATGTACAGAAGGCCTGGCGAGCTTGGCCGGTCACAGCTCGTTCAGTTATTGACTAGGCCACCCTGTAACGTCATCACCCTGTAACATCATCACTCATGGGTCCTCATCTGTTGTGTAACAAAATCTTTTTACATGATTTGCGGCAAATTAATGTTAGTACTGTATTATTAATGTTAGTACTGTATTATTAATGTTAGTACTGTATTATTTTAGTACTGTATTATTAATGTTAGTACTGTATTATTAATGTTAGTACTGTGTTATTAATGTTAGTACTGTATTGTTAATGTTAGTACTGTGTTATTAATGTTAGTACTGTGTTATTAATGTTAGTACTGTGTTATTAATGTTAGTACTGTGTTATTAATGTTAGTACTGTATTATTATTTACCAATGTGATTTCCAGGGTGTACAGGTTTTTACAAGCCGAAATTTCGCGGAAATGTTACGAGAGATTTTGGCTTGTAAAAAACGTATGCTTCGGAAATCACCGCTGGTAACGAATTTATCCAAAATAGTAATAGATCTACATACTTTTAAGAAAGCAAACTTGCGAATATTCCTTCAAAATATCTTTCTAACGTACGAGTCGAGGGCGGTCGTCATGACGTCACAGTGATGATGACGAACTTTTAACTACGCACAAACTGGGGTGTACAAGTTTTTCCAGGACATCTCTCAACCAATCAAATCGCTGGAATGGTTGCATATTTTGGATAATATTGTATATTTGATTGAACATGGCAATGACCAATCACTGTGGCATCTATAAACTATTTTTGGTATTGCATTTATGATACCACTACGTATTTACCTAGGAATAGTAATAGTAATAGTAATGAAGCACCCATAAAATATTCAAACATTTTGTCCAACATTCACAATAGATGAAGTATTCATAAAATATTAGTAAACAGTTTGACAACATAGGTCTACTAGCTTAAAAATAGCTTACATACACACATCTATTATTGTGGCTGCTGGCTTAACCTTATATGTGAACAACAGTTAAATACAGCTTCCTATAAAGTGAAATGTTTGTTGACGTGAAAAAAGAACCGTGCAGATAGTACTAGCTATTTTCCACTACCAGACCAAGCTGTACTGTGAGGCTAAGACACGGGCCAATGAGTTGGATGACGCACTGTCTGAGCTGGAGAAGGCGGCCAAGCAGCAGCTCCACGGTCTGGCTTCTCAGAGTGAGGCCGCCCTGGACACTGCACAGGAACAGCTGTCTGACGCCCACACACGGATACAGCAGTACCAGCTGTTTGTCAGGGTATGTAGCAGCTGTTTGTCAGGGTATGTAGCAGTTGTTTGTCAGGGTGTGTAGCAGCCGTTTGTCAGGGTATTTACTTGTCTTCACAAATCGACATATAAAATTTGACCTTGAGCATAAAATCGTACTCGAGCAGTTTCATAATTTCATAATCGCTCGGAAAATATTGACTTTGGAATCACTTGTGTCGTAAAATCAATATGACACACTAGCTCGTGTATTAATCTGTATTTATCTAATCAAGATATGCACTAATCTAATCAGTTATTGGAAATATTGATAATAACTGAGCTAAAGTATCATGTGACTGTCACGTGACAGATGTAGTTCTAATATGGCAGCGATCGTGAGATTGCCGAGAAGACCGTGAGCCAGTCCCGTAGGTTAGCCGAATGGGTCAAAACAACCCCACTCAGATAAATATCACAATTGTATCAATAATAATATTCCAATGTTCATTCAAGGACACTTTTCTCAAGACATTGATTCCATACAATTTTTAATAGGCATGCCAAGCAAAATCATAGACTACTAATGTACGAATACCGTGAAATCTCTGTAATCTAAGATTTTATTGCCATATTGAACTCTGACCTCTGTGTGCACCCAGGCTCTGGCCAAGGAGTTGTCACAGCGGGTGGAGAGGACTCGGAGCCAGGTCAATGAGTATCTGTCTCGCCGCCAGAGGAACTCCCAGCCCGTCGACTTCTCTCTGCAGAAGGCTCAGGACATGGCTAAGAACATCCTGAACTTGAGCCAGTCGGACCTGGAGGATATCATGAGCGCCGAGGGCGACACGGAACCAGAGCCGGTCAGTTCTCTCTCGTCAAATCTCAATATTTATTTATTATTTTGTGGGAGGGAGTTGAGGTTTAGACCAACTTTAATGATTCATATCTGTGACAAATTCATGCATGTTCATAGTGCTATATCATTACCCCAGTCAGTGGTCCAGTGTGCACACATTCCCTCTCAACTCCCTGGGGAGTATACAATCTAATTCAATGCACCGTGGGGCGGGTGGTAGCGCAGTGGTAGAACGTTAGACTTCAGAGCCAAAGGTTCCAGGTTCAAATCCCGCCCCGGCAGCAATGTTCGCGAAAGTTACCTTTCTGATGCGATATTGATAGGATGCGATGTCTGTAGAGTGGCAATGTAGTTATCATCCTTGGTCTTGTCAGTACCAGCCGATGCTCGCAGGTTTACTGCAACATTCAGCGCTACGGATGTTGCGGGTTTCCTCATGCCATAAACTGACAAGTCGTGATATAAGTGAAAGAATCTTGAAAGCGACTTAAAACCCCAATAAAATAACTAATAAAAAAAAAAATCATTGTAACAAGGCCTGACAATAATTGAATTTCGATAGTTGATTGATATTCAGAACAATAAACTTTGTTCTAGGTTGATCTCTTGGAAGGAAATGCTAAGCATGCACAATTTCGGATTATGCCAAGATACAAGGTCAAGTCCGAGGGTGATGTTGTAAGTACACATTCATTTCTTTTGTGTGTGACTATAATTGTTTGAAAATAAGTACACTTAAATACAACAAGGCAATCATTTCACTTTTTTAATGATAAATGTCAAGTTAAATGAGATTTAGAATCTATCTGATTTAATATCCAATTACGGTACCTTGAATCAGGTTCAAATTGATGACCAAATAGTACTGGACAGTGTGAAGTCATCGGGACAGTTCCTTCATGTCAGCCGGGTACTGCTAGGAGCCAGCTCAGTGTACAACAATAGGTGAGTATCCTTGTATTCACCCCTACATTGCAGTTGGGATGGGCGACACTCCAGTGGTGCATTGTTGGACTTTGTTTGCCCCGAGTACCAGGATGTACTACATGTACATGTACCAGGATGTACCAATATCTGCAGAAACTGATAGTGGTCATAGGATGCTGTTTCTGAACACCTGTATCAACTAGTGCCTGCAGGTTTACCCTAGCACAATGGGCTACTGGTGATGTAGGTTTTTTCCAATCACCATTTTGAGCAAAATGCGAGAATATATTTTAGTAGCATAGTTTGGCTGCAATATTGTATTTAACTTACAATACATAACATAAAGAAGCATAAAATGCCAGGAGACTCCAAAATGTCCATGTCATATTCTAAGAAAACATAGAAATGTCTATAAGTCTCATGAATACAGTTTTTAAACAAACTCATAATTATCAGTTCAAAATCCAAAACGTCGGAGAGGTATGTACTATTATCACCAACACTAATTAGGTACACGCCCAACTAGACTAGAACTAGAAATGCTTGAATTTTCAAACTTGTAGATGCATTTGTTATGGTATGAAGGAATGCTAGCTGTTGTCAGGCTTATTTTAACCTTATGCATGTATATGGGCTTCTACCTAATTTTTGTATTTATTTTGCATTATCTAGTTTTTATTATCTCGAATGTTAGTATGGGAAATAGCCCTCTTCTATTTTGCTAATGTCACTTTCTCAACACATATTTCGTAGAATATTCATTATATATCTGGACATGCATGTACATCTCGCACAGGTCACAGTCAATACATCTTACATGCATCTCAAGCTCCAGTGAAATTCATTTAGATTTCCAGATTTGATTCTAGAAGCCTTATAAATTTAAATAGATTTACTTATTATTATTATTATTATTATTATTATTATTATTATTATTATTATTATTATTATTATGGTGGTCTATATGAAGCAATGCTGGTATTTGTCATACCTTATCTACCTAATTTTTGTGGATCATAATATATTGCATTATTTTTTAAACGTAGTGTCTTCTTGTTTGCTATTGTCAATTTCTTGCCACTATCATTTGTAGAATGTTCATTATATCCGGCTATTCATCTCACACACATCAAGGTCATGAAATATATTAAGCCAAATCATTGATTGTTCTGTGTATAGAAAGATCATCAAAATTTGGTAGATTTCAGTTCAAATGTTAAAGATAATGACTTGTCATTGTGTACACACAATTTTACATCGTTAGGTGCTTTCACAGAGGTGTTGGTCCTCCTCGTGCTGGCATCACTCGTAGACTAACTGATCTGATCACTCGTAGACTAACTGATCTGCCATCATATAGAATCTGCTTCATCGCACAACCAAACGGCACAACTGTCAACTATGTTTTCTCCTGTTTTGGCATGCACAACTTAATCAAGCATGGCACAAACTTGATATCAGAGCTTCTTTTTAGTTTGGCAAAGCTTTAGAAATGCTAATAATTTTCAGTTTCAAGGCAGTAACAGTGCCACCTGCTTATACTTTATTATTTGAACATTTCACCATTTTATGTTTGAACCAATGTACACTAGCTGTGTCCTTTCTATTGATGACGGCGGGTGGTAGCGCAGTGTTAGAATGTTGGACTTCGGAGCCAAAGGTTCCAGGTTCAAATCCCGCCCCAGGGGCCCGGTATCAATGTTCGCGAAAGTTACCTTTCTGACGCGATATTGATAGGATGAGATGTCTGTAGAGTGGCAATGCAGTTATC
>JAUTBT010084470.1:0-12286 GCA_032361225.1 Lepetodrilus schrolli | reverse complement strand
GGCAGGATTGAGTATCGGACCGGGGTTCTTGTATTCGCTATGACACGGCGACCTCTATTAGATAGCTCTGGAGATAATAGACATTAATTAATTCCCTTGACGTCTTGATGGCAATTACAATATCTGAGTCCCTCCGCAGCCAAATGTGCGCTCCATTCAATATGACTCATGAACCAATTATTAGTGTACTTTTATTGCTAGTGTTTTTATCCATGTTTTATTACTTCTACTCGTGAACTCTTAACAAGTTATAACAATTCTATAATACTCCTATCACTTTTAGTACTTGTAATTTAGAATTACGACGTTTACTTTCTTTAGAGGTTATTACCACCACGACAACATGAAGACGTTTTCAATTCTGAAATTATCGGAATCCGTATAACCAGAAGCAAGTATAATGAACAAGAATTTGGAATAATGCGAGTGTAACATAAATGTGTCAGGTCCATTCGTAATAAGACATTACTTGTAAAATTATGACAAATCGTGCATGGTTCCATAGATTAGATTTCATGTCGAGGCCATTTTGGGAAGGAAGTGAAGATTGACGAGCACGCATACAGACCTTTTTAAAAATTTGTTTCTAATCTATTGATGTTGTCTAAATGGATTTGTACTGAATACGAACTCTCCCTGTTCATAGCTGTTGTCGGTACTGTATGCATTCTATCGACCATCTTGTCGGGGCTTTGTCTGTTGATATATCACGCGATGTGCAACGCAACAGGTTGGAAAAACCTGCTAGTCTAGATATATATTTTTTTCGTCCATGCCCTTAGGCCTTGATGGGTTAGCTAGCTTAATTTATACATTTAACATAAGCTAAACGACATGTTTATACAATTACATATATTTCAAGTTACATGACATTGTTCTTTGTATTGGTGATAAGACTGATGTCTTAATTGTGTGGACTCAGTTTCTTGTCTTTCAGTCGAAGTCACGAGAGAGTGTCAGAGGGCGAAGAGGCGGACGAAACCACGAAACTGAAGACAGACTTCGATAAAGGTGTGACGAAATTCGAGTATTTTGAAAATTACAATTAAGCAATCAGATGATACGATATGAAAAAGATGGTCAATTTAAACCGAGGCTACCATTTTGTTCATTATTTTAATACATTCAGATTACTAACCTTTAAATGAAAGTGAAGGCATATACAGATGCCTCATAGAAACACGTCGTTATGTCTATTTACCGACGGATGATACTTAGGAATAATGGCCCGTGTTTCGAGGATGAAACAGTTATAGTATGTGCTCTTCACTACTGGTGATAGAATACTACGTATGAGAGAGAGAGAGAGAGAGACCTAATGTTTTATTTTAGGCCACAGGCCCATATAATACAATGTATACTATCGTCACAAGTGTACCTACAAGAATTAATGCAAAGGACTTCAATATCATATAATTGATAGAAAAACCCAACACACACACGCGCGCGCACGCACGCACGCATGCGCGTGCACAAACACACACACACACACACACACACACATACGCACACATTTAATCCCATCCATCGCCAAGCACTGTAACCTAATTCAGGTTGCTCTCAATGTCTACTACAACATTATGTGTATAGGCGTATTACATCAACATGATATAGTGTTCTGGATGCTTGTCATCTTTTTTTATTTTTTTACACAAAGCTGTTCATCAAATACCATCATTACTAATGACCAGACAATGTGATGTCTGTTTCTCGTATTACTGTTTGTCAGTCACGTTGATAACCGGAAGAGGAAGTGGTGGATATACGATATCACCCATCTTGGATTCATGAATGTCATCGTCAAAGGGGCGTGGAATTAAAGGACAGCAGACGATAATTCAGTGATTGTTGTGCCTTTTAACAAAGTTTTATGTCATCGGCAGTTGCCATTATTTCAAACGAGGGCAGACGATAATTCCACAATGTTTCTTAACATTTTCAGCTCAGATTTATATGTCGTCGGCAGGTGGCGTTTTCAAACGAGGACAGGCGATAATACATCGATCCTTTTTATGTTTTTCAGCTCAGATTTATATCGTCGGCAGGTGGCGTTGTTTCAAGCGTGGGCAGACGATAATTCATGGTTCTTTTTATTTTTCAGCCCAGATTCATCTAGAAGAGACGGCAGCGGCGGATGTTGAGAGCCAGCCACATACTTCGTCACCAGAAATGGGTAACGAAGGGAGTGCAAATGGGGGAAGGCGAGTATCGTTCCAACTGGATAACCTACCGACTGCAACAACCAGCAAACTGAGGAGATTTAGAAGGTTGAGTGCGCATGCACGCAGCATTGTATCAGGCAGCCGATATGGAAACTGTATCAAAACTGGTTATTTACATTGTTGTATGATCTTCATTGTTAACGTGGATCGAAAAGAATTAACTGATATTATAGACTAACCAGGACTGTGTTTCACGAAAGGGTCGTACTTTTGTACAGACGTAAACCAGGGCGTTTACTATATAGCGGGAAGTGACGTATACCGCCATTTAAACCCGGACTAGCTACTGCATGATCCTTTAGTGAAACGCAGCCAGGTTCCACATAGCGGTCGTAGCGCTACGAGAATCGTAACTCATATACACCATGGTGTTACGACTCTCGTAGCGCTACGATCGTTCTGTAGAACGGGTGCTAGGTCTAAAGGGAATAAAGCAAATCGTTTGCATGTGAATGTTGCTATATTGGGAGTGCTAACTATATTGAAATGAAACCATCGAAAGTATGACGTGCATATATATGGGAATTAGTAGCACGTAGTATGAGCAACAGGGTCTGCGTATCGTCTCGTTCTCGTAAGTGCCAGATCACAATATATAAGAGATGGCTAAGAGTGTTTATCGTCTCGTAGAATATACGAGAGCATAATTTACGTCAAATTCCATTAGAAAATTCCAGAAATACCTACTATCGTCATACACGTGTGCAGGTGGACAATATCTAACGGTTTGAATCGTCACATACGGGTGAAAGATTCCCGCTGTGACGTAAAACAATAATTCACTCACTCACTAAAGGTTTGAAGGGTAGTCCAATCAGAAATACATGGATTATGGAACTACTGTATAGCATGATCACGAACTCGCATTCTCCGATGATTCTATTGCGTAGGAACATTTCGCAGGCGTTTCCTGAAGTCCCGAGTCAACAAGGGTGAACATTTCACTTATATTTATTTAATAAGAATATCATCAGAATTAAAAGTAGGTTTTCAAAAGCTGCACGTACAATGGATTCTGTATCGGCTGCCAGGCTATGTGTTGCACTAGAACATGCCTTGTCTTACGTTCCAGAGTACTGTGTCATTGTATCACCACCAACGTCATTTACTGTGTCTGAGTTCATCACACGCACGTTTACTGTGTCTGGACGTGTTTGTTGTTTCCTCGTACACATCATGACATCATGGTATCATGACATCCAAGCTAAATCCTGACTACACATCATGGTATCATGACCTCCAAACTAAATCCTGACTACATAACTACTTAACCCTTTAAGGCACGATGACTGATAGATCATTTGAACATTTCACACCCCCCTCCCCCCATTAAGCCCAGTGACTGATAGATATTGTACAGTTCACCCCCTTAACCCCGGCGACTGAATTGTTCACCTCTGTTAAAGCCTAGTGACTGATAGATCAGTTCACACGTGTTTCAAATACTGGTCCTTTTGTATGTACATGATATAAATTGGGAGTAACTGCTAGAGTGCTGTTATTTATTCCGTAATACGTGTGCAAGTGCTGAAAATTACGCAGCTACAAAAACATCGTAGGAGGTAAGCCCTATGACGTCGCCAGACCTTACGTAGCCAGGTCACTCTAATCGGTAAAGGGCATCATTCCCTTCAAACTAACACCTTAATACTGTAGCAATGGTCATCGATTATATGGATAACTCTTCATGTTCTACGTAGAGTCTATACCTGTAGTCATATGAATGTTTTACGGTTTCCGATGTCAGTTTTCAATGTTAGGCCTGATTAACATTAATATAAATCCAGAGGCCTGCGATCCACGAAAGGGTCATACTAGTAGTCGGGATCTAAATCGAGGTATGCGTCATTTCCTGCTATAGTAAGCAACACGGCGCATGCCCTGATTTACGCCCAAACTGCAGGTACGACGCTTTCGTCTGCGGTAGACGCTCAAATGAAGAATGGGATCTAATATTTGTCTACCTGGACCCCGTTCCACAGAACGATCGTACTAAAGTCGTAACTCTTATTCGTTTACATAACGTTACGACTCTCGTAGCGCCACGATTATTAACAGGGGCCAGTTGTCTTATATCATCTGAATCTGGTCTAAATAGACGCGCGGCGAGCAGTAAATCATATACCGCTCATAGACATGATTTTACAGCTGCTTCGATTTTAAAGTTTATACGGCTGCTTCGATTTTAAAGTTTATACGGCTGCTTCGATTTTACTTATTTTACAGCTACTTCGCTTTTACAGAACAATATAAACTATACTATTCTCATGCATAACGGTTGGTTCACCTAAACGACATATATCATTGCATTAAATCTACTCCGCATATCTTCGATTGAGTTTACAATACATGAAACAAAGTACAAACTATTCAAGAATTGTAATACAACAAATGTAGAAATGCACATGCATATTGAGGAACGGTAAATATTTGGGCACTACACATGAATACATATTTTGGCAGCTTGAATGCGTGAAACACATATTTTGATAAACTGACAATAGTTGCAGAACATTCGGAATTTAGGATACAAAGTAAAAAGTGAATATAGACAAATCCAAATCTTGTACAATATTTGCAAATTCTAACTTCCTGATCAATACCCGGCCGACAACCTAATTCAATTATTAACTTGTGGCAACTTTAGGCTTGAAGAATCCAAACATTATCCACACCATAGAGCATTAAATATGTCCGCTTAGGTAGTCTTATTATTCTCCATGTAGATAAGCCTACACCAATAAGTGATACATTTGGTGACGTATGCTGTATTTAATGAGTGTCTTACACAGACATCAAGGACATCAGCAATTGCACGCAGGTATTTAAGAATTCTCTTAAAATATTTAACCTGCTAGTTTTCAATATTTGTATTGCGTTGGTAACCCCATATTTCTGCTCCGTAAGTTAAAATAAGTAGCCTACCGGTTTCTGTAGCTCACTTCGTAATGTGAAGTTTGGAAAAGACAATCCTAAACTTTCGAAAGTAACATGACGAAACGCACAACCAATGTTCTTTCGTGAAAAAGATATCATATACAACTTTCAACAACGACAATAGAAACAACACAACTAATGTAGTTCTTTTGTGATGAGAGATCATTTAAACCTTTTAACAACGTCAATAGAAACAACACAATTAATGTAGTTCTTTCGTGATAGGAGATCATTTAAACCTTTCAACAACGTCAATAGAAACAACACAACCAATGTAGTTCTTTCGTGATAGGAGATCATTTAAAGCTTTCAACAACGTCAATAGAAACAACACAACTAATGTAGTTCTTTCGTGATGAGAGATCATTTAAAGCTTTCAACAACGTCAATAGAAACAACACAACCAATGTAGTTATTTCGTGATAGGAGAGCATTTAAAGCTTTCAACAACGTCAATAGAAACAACACAATTAATGTAGTTCTTTCGTGATAGGAGATCATTTAAAGCTTTCAACAACGTCAATAGAAACACTTCATTATTATAATGTTCACAGTTATTCGCACTGCCATTAACAATTTCCCTCAGTTTCTGTTTGAATGTTTATTATGCATGCTCATGCTATTGGTTATATTACGCATTCCATATTTATTTAATATTTAATAAATTAACAATACAAATTAGCATAACGCTATTATTAATATTCAGTTTGGACATTTCTTGACTGGCAATTTATGCTTACTATAATATTATTAATATGTCCTAAATGATGTAAATATATGCTTTTATCTACAGTGTATGTAAAATTGATCTTCATTGTATATTTTATCAGTTTTAGTATGATTGTCCATGCATTTGAATTCACTTTATGCCTGAATCTGGCTTTCAGATATACAGAGGGGGATTTTCATCATTTAAAACGTTCAAAAATTGACAAAATCGTGCCACGCCAGTATTCTTTAGGAGCCCGTAGTTGGAGAGAAGAGTCGGTCATCAAAGCAAGCATAGACGAACACGTACGTCAGAAAGAGGACACCAAAGTGCAGAGACGTGAATCCGTGCCTGTGTTAGACTCCAATAGTTCCCCATCACCCACTCTTAAGCCAATAAAAACTCAGGTATCTGCTGAAATACACAATCAACAAAACGCCGCCAACACCACGGACGATCATAAAGTTATCCCTGCCGAGGTTGCTGAAGTCGTTAACGAGCTGCGACCGCACCCTCCTCAAAGCTTACGAACGAGTCCGGGACAGAAATATTCCCAGAGTCTTGAAACTGTGAGCCCAACGAGTCATAAGATATACCGAGAGACCCGTAAGGTGAAGAGTTACGACGACGTAGCCGACTACGACGTGCTGAAGATAACCGAATTTTCCAAAGGACCGTTCTATAATACGGATTATGACTTGATTTCGGAATTGGGTTCTCCAATGTCGTCTAAAGTGCGGTACAACGACACAGGAAGTCTAGAACAGCTGAACGAGGAACACGTCGTGTATTTAAACGACCTTGACCTCGAAGGAGTCATGCCGGAAGAGAGCGACGACACGGAGACTCTGAACGGCACGCAGAAATACCGAGAGTTGTGGAACTTACGCGCGACTCTGGAAGAAGAAGACGAGTGCAGTGACACTATAAGAATGGAGGATATGACGTCACCGGAAGAGTCACCCGAGCGCGAGCAGGTGACTCCGTACACAACGTCGTTCGAGTCGAACACCGACGCCTGTGTAAGCGACCAGAGAGACAGTGGAATTCACTGGGAGGGAGCAAAACCTTCATCTTCCAAGAATCTTCTTCATCCTAATTACGAAAACAGACGCCAAAACTATCGAAATATTCTGACCAAACGGCTGCAGAAAACTGGGCCCAATACGAGCACTGAGAACAGTTTTGACAGTGTTGAAACGGACGGGGAGGTAAGCGATACCAGTCGGTACGAGGTGACAACCACGTCCTTTGAATCCACAACGGACAACACGGATAGTACAACCGAGAGCCAACAAAGCAGACTGAGACAGATGAAAGCGGATAGCGGATACAAGTCGCTGGAGACTCAATGTTCGACCAAAGAATCCACCGAAGGAGACAAAGACGGAGCGCACTCGGCCGATAGGTCGCCTCAGAGAACCCCGCCGAAGTCCCCGCAGAGATCGCCCAATAAATCTCCTCAGAAGTCGCCGACGCAAGAGGCTGCTGCTCAAGGGTCGAATATTCCTAATCCGGTGGCGAAGCGACCAGGACATCCGTCGCACTTCGATCGACGGAATGGAAAGACAGCGTCCAAGAAGAGGCGAGCTTACAGCCGAGAAAGACAGATGGTGCGAGTGTACGAGAGCATCAACGAACCAGAGACGGATTCCAAGTCGGAATTCGCGTCAGGAGACAGTATGGAAGACAATACGGTGCCCAGTAAGATATCAGTCTTCAGAAGATTCTTCAAGTCGCATTCTCTCGACACGCGTGAAAAGTACCTATCCAGGGACTACAGTATTGACGAAACCACCAATAACATATTCAATGAGTTCATTCGCCAGGAGCTACCCTCGGCTAGAGTCGGGATTCGGAGGTCCCCTAGGTTGCATCATCGAAACAGATTGCACCGGAAACACACGGAGCCAGGCCTGGCAGACGACAAGAGACACGACCGGCTGGTACCGGAAATGCGCAGCGCAAGTCTCGGGAGCGATAGCAGCGCCAGTTCCGTGCGGCGGCTTTCTCCACAGGACAGTATAGAAGAAGGGGATTTCGAAGGAGAACCGTCGGTGGCGTGGACCGCTAGAGAAAAACCGATGAGCTCTGAGGATATTTGTCAACCAAAAGCCGCCATTCACGAAATACCTATTATTAAACTTCCAGAAGAGGAACCTGGTGAATCATAGAATATCTATGTTAACGATTATTAGTATACAAACTGCTGCTACAACATGAGCTACCAATAGTATATATTATGAACATAGTGCTACCTGAACATATCTAATTCTATGATAATGAACTTTGAAACAAATCAATACTTTATTATGGATTATCAGGCAGTGCTGAATTTATGTTCCATCTCTAATCACTGGTGACTGTTTCCTAGCTATATTATGTGCACATACTAACATTTATTATATATATATGTATATGTATGTCATAGACATGCAAGTCATGCAAACATATTTATTATGAAATTCTCGATAGAAATGAAAGGATCTACCATTAGATATGAGAATAATCTGTTAATGTACACAGTATTTATTTATCTATTATTACCTCATAATTACTTACTTATTTGTAGATGGACGTGAAATAAGTTCGACTGGTGAGACATGATTCCTAACGTCATGTGACCTCCTGTAATCACGTGACCTGTAACTCGTAAATGCCACGTTGAAGGTTTGCAGCAATCACATGTATCAATAATAATATGTGCTATTCGATCTCACTGTTTATGTATTAATCTACGTTTACATCGCCTTCTACTCGAAATGTCTGTCTGTCTATTTTAATGGAGGCATATTTAATGCTCATGACTGCCAAAGAAACCTGTCTTTCCATTTTCATTTAAATTTTTTCCAACTGAATTCCTCATTATTTTCATAACATTTTAAAGGCTGACCTGTATAAAAAGGACATCGTATACAAATTATGACGTCAATGTGTATGTATAGTCATGCCTTTACACATGATCATAACAGTATTATAAGTCATCCCCCTTTAGTGGGACATTCGAAGTCGTAATGAAAAATAGACTATACAGTGTTTCTCGATGTGACGAAGTGAAGACACCTCATACCATATCTGTATCTTGCATGTTCTCGCGAGAATTCGCGTTCTCGCGTGACATTCGAAATTCTCCAAGCTTGTCCGGACTGTCATATGGTGTGCGATCAGCATGCATATTATGATTAATATACATGTATATTATGACTATACATATTACACGCTGCATTATGTGTTAACGCATAGTGTTAGTATTATAGATATCGTTCTGTAATAACATGCACAGTTGACAGTATGCACTAATAAACATCATCAGTGTATTCACATTACTCAGTAGACACTAGAGTTAGTCTGAGGTGTAGATGTGCGTAAAACGTAAGTTACAATGTGTTGTTTTCGTTTCCATAATGATAGCCATGGTAGCATAATATCCAAGGCCCTCCTGTACAAAACGGCGTAATTATACGGTAACGTTAACTACCATGGTAACCATTGCCCTACACAATGATTACTACGGTAGGTAACGTTATTAGAGTTAAGCTGTTTCGTACAAGAAGGCCCTGGTTCTAAGCCTGCACATATGACACGTGACATACCGCGGGTTGGTCCCATTTATTTCCATGGCAACATTATACGGGCAACATATTTCGGTATCCTCGTTTCCATAGTGATTATCATGCCACTATTGTCAAAGTTACAATGTATTTTTCTCGTTTCTATGGCAATCGCAATTGTCTTAGGAAAATATGTAAGTCTTGCTCAAAAACTGCTGTAGCCGTTGATCTTCTGGCATTGATATCACATTGGTATTGTCCTAGATCGTAGAATGCACCCAACGTTGCCTTAGCAACCGACCTGTGCTCCGGTGCTCTCCCCTTGGTTGGGGTTCTCTTGTACAGATAAATATTGAGAAAAGAAATCACTGATCATCAATACAGTTGTGAGAAACTTTGCACCCTGTCTTCACTATTTTTGTAAATATGTGCGATTTCTTTCTTACATACCTCAGAGGTTCTCTATCGTTAAGGGTTGGTAAATTAGCGATATGATACGACGTGTTCCATAGAAAGTCGGTAGTCAGGACATCCGGGTTATGTATGATCCACATCCGGGGACGTATGTTACCTAACATCCACGTTACGACTTATTCCAAGGAGTACACTGGACAATAGATTGACTACCAGAATTGTATTCATAGAGAGTAGACTACGCGTAATTCACTTTTAATGCCATTTTATTCTTTAAATGGGTAGTTTTTAAATGAACTGAATAGAGGCGTTGCGATGTCATAACTTAAAACGATGTCTTGATAGGGTTAAAACGACGTCTTGATAGGGTTAAACGATGTCTTTATAGGGTTAAAACGATGTCTTGATAGGGTTAAAACGACGTCTTGATAGGGTTAAAACTAAGTCTTGATAGGGTTAAACGATGTATTGATAGAGTTAAAACGATGTCTTAATAGGGTTAAAACGATGTTAATAGAGTTAAACGATGTCTTGATAGGGTTTCACAGACTATTGTTGGTCCTGTTGTTGTATCAGCTATTTTTGTACGAAATTGTTCTCACACATTTCTATCAGATTGATATCGATATTATACATGCTCTATTATGTCCCTTCCTCCATGAGAAGAACTATGTTAAACTATATTCGAACTGTTCAACGTTTCATTGAAATTATTTTTTTAAAAACATTATGGGAAATGTAATAGCATTCTGTCCTATAGGTATTTATTTAATTTAATTAGCTTTTCTTTATTACCACGTAAATGCACTCTTTCTAATCATGGCTGTCACCCAAAAATTATTTGCTAGTGCGTGTTATATTTAACTGATAATATAGACATAGTTCTTTGTTCTTATTATCTTTCTTTCATTAATATATATTATAGAGGGATTTTATCATATTAATAATAATAATAATAATAATAATAATGTAAACATGTATATTGCGCCAAATCCGCGCTCGAAAACATGCCCATAAGGAGTCATACCATTCGTGGATACCATTAGTGAATACCAATAGTGGATACCATTAGTGGATAACAAGTTGATTAAAGTAATGATTGTTTGCTGGTGATTGCAATAATTGATGCCCAAAATTATAAGAATTGGAATTTTGAAAATATGCAATACCTGTGATGCTAGAACTAAATTTATGTTAAACATAATAGTAAGTGAACCTACTAATCATCGCCTAAACAACTATTTTACACCCACGGGTAGCTACTTGTGGGTGGCGAGGTGGGGGTGGGGGTGACAATCATGTTTAGCAGGGGTAAATGTAAGGAATACTCGTATTATTAATGTTCTATCCTTGACCAGAAATAGTGAGGTTTTTTTCCATTCGTGCCTTGAGCGATGTGCAGAAGGTACATATGACACGATTACTGTCTGATAATATCAAATACACTTTACGTTTCCTCTCTCATTCGTACATTCCCTGACTTATCATTATGAATGCTAAACCGAACTATATTGTTTTATTACATATCTATATTTATACTGATTACGATTAGTACTATGTGTGTTAATTGTTCATGGAAATGTGATATTGTTGTTTTTGTAGATGTTTACAAATTTCTTATATATTTGAAATGACACGAATAAACTGCTACAAATCAGACTCGATTGTTGCCTAATTAGTATACTCAACAAAGTAATTAATGGCCAGTAGATTTTTTTTTACATTTAATTTTAGCTTTCTATTATTTTAATAACAAATAATTTCCAAACGTCTATACTCTCCAGGTACTCTACTTAAAAAGCTAGCCGACGCATCGGAGGAAAATGTCACATTATTCCTCAAGTCGAGTTTCGAAATTTGGTGTAAGGCTTCCCCAGTAAATAATTAACTACCGAACGTTCGGTTACTGATAAGAAGCCAGACAAGAACGAAGCGTTCTGATAATACTGCATATACGTCTGAGAACCTTCAAGAAATATACGAACCATGCAATGGCCCAACTCTTCAGCACAGGACAATGTACAATGTTATATATCGACGCGTAATTGTTTGAATAATTAATTTATATGGATATCATAATTGCTTGGTCAATTGTCCATACTCCTTGATCCATACTGTTTCCCACTTACGGAACTCTATTCCTAGTCATAGTAAACTATCGGACAGCATTGATATTTGAAACTCTCCACACCAATCGTAAGTGTTCTGTAGTTTAAGCTACGTCTTATATTTTAGTATGTTTTTTTTGTATTTTGAGTCAACGGAAATGACAGTCTTGTTTCATAGTCATTTACTAGGCAAGGAATAATTCCATTGCATATGGGGTATCCACTCACGCTTAAAAAAAGTCTTTCTTAGAGGCCTTTTTTAAATTGAGGTTTAGAGTCGCTTTCAAGATTCTTTCACTTACATCACGACTTGTCAGTTTAGGGCAGGAGGAAACCCGCAACATC
>JAUTBT010084469.1:0-12286 GCA_032361225.1 Lepetodrilus schrolli | reverse complement strand
GAGAGAGAGGGGAGGGAGAGAGGGAGAGAGAGAGAGGGAGAGAGAGAGAGGGGAGAGAGAGAGAGAGAGAGAGAGAGAGAGAGAGAGAGAGAGAGAGAGAGAGAACAAGGCATGATAATTGCAATTGATTCCAACATTTTGGTGTTGAGAGAGATGATTGAGAAAGAGAAGGGTTAGATAGAGAGAAGGCGAGGTGAGGGTTGATAAAGAAAACCATAGTTATTAATCCTTCTGGCTATCGTTTGTCGACGCTCTACTATCTACTATGACACCATAGCGCCCTCGTAGCGATGTCTTATGCGATTCATGACGATTGGGTCCTCCTGATAAGAGCTCTATGGTCTCATAGGGGATGTGGGAGTTTCGAGAAACCATGCCCTGGTTTAATAAACTGACAATTAGATCTTCTTCTTTCTTTAACAGTCAAGTTTCCTGATTTCGGAAACTAACCTGTAACCAAAAGTTAAGATGATTCTATCGGTTTCCTGGCAATGCAGTTTTTAGTAGTATACCGAAATCCAATGTGTTTGACGGCCGGCTCCGTGGCGTAGTGGTTAAAGCCTCAGCCCGGCGTGCGGAAGGTCGCGGGTTCGCGTCATACCAAAAGACGTGAAAAGATGGTACTTGTTGATCCCCTGCTTGGCAAGGGGTAAAGCAAGGACTGGTCGGCTCGGAATCAATATATTGTGTCTGAGTGGGGTATCCATGTTCTATCTGCGGCATGTGATATTCCAAGTGAGCTAGCACTACTATGATGGAAATCAAGACTAGTACAAGCAGTACATATACATGCAAGCCATGATGTGAATGAAAACAAATCTTGAATCAATCAAGGAGTTACCCCCCTTGAACATTGTCCGAGATTTCTTAAACTTTCTGTTATGTGTATGTAAAAATATATCCCATCCCCATTTAATAAACATAGTTGGAAGAACGCCAAATACTGCATGTTGTTTCTGAAGAATGTTCTATTTTCCGACACAGTTTGGTGTCTCGTTTGAGAAATATGTTCATGTCTGTGTCTGCGGAATTTGCTGAGATGGTTGTAATCAATATTTGGTAGGCTACAACATTGACTAGTTGGACGTAGACCGCTGAATTCCTCGTCGAAGATTTGGATGAATGATAGTTGACATGTTATGTATTAGGAAGAAAATATTCTGCATTTGAATTTAATTCATTATATAGGGCCCCAATAATCGCAACAATTACAATATTTGTATACGATAATACTAAAACAGTCGAAAAATAAACCGAAATAAAAATAAATGCTAGCATACAGGATGAGAAATGAGTATTTCGATTTCATTGCATTTTATGAAAACTGTAGAAAGGCTTTTTATAAAATCCAACTCCATATGCGGAAAACATTCCATCGTTATGTAAAAATGCTTTATTTTTTAAAGAACTGTTTTAAAGAGGTTTATGTGTAACATATCATTCATCGTTGAAGATAAATATCGTATGCTTGGCATAATTTATAACTAGACGAGGGCACATATCTGTGCTTTTGACATAGTTTTACATTTTACAATTATGATAAAGGAAATTTGCGAGTCTTTAAAAACTATTCCCTGTAATCCAAACCTATTCTATTCCGAATAGAAATGATATCGCGAAAGCTACTCCTTTTTTTTCAGAAATTGAATTTACATTAAATCCGCAGGCAGTGCTCCTTTAACCCATTCAACTGTTGACCTACAGTCGGCAATGAGTTTCTAATTTGAACAGACGGAGACTTTATAGACGATGGAAACTCGCGGTCTTATGCTGGAAATCAATGCGTTTTTGAAAGCATCCACTTCAACGTGATTTCACATCAAAGCGCAACATTTGCGACTGAATTAAAGTAATCGTAACATTTTTGTCAGAATACGTCATCTCTGATTGATTCCGTTGTTGGATCATCATGAGAGAAGCTTTAAGGATTCCTCTGCTTCTGATAATTCTACACCAGTCCAAGCGTGGAATCGTGGAACATTTCCAACATATGAGTGGCTTGGGTTTGAAGCAAATGTTCTGATTAAGCAAACCTGTACTCACTAATGAATGCACGATCGACTACTTTTGATTTGTACCACAATGTTTACAATAGCTAACGCTCTGCTTCGTCGAGGTAGAAACATATCCATCTTGTATTCTGTCTTAGAGGACCATTTTGTACAGATTGTATTCTATACAGACAAGGTACTTGATGCAAATGAAAAGATGACTATAATGTGATATTACAAATTACTTGAGTATAGTTAAAGGCCGAATTCCTTGTACGTGCATTCTCCTGTCTTTCTCCCCACCCTCTCTCTCTCCTAATTTAAAATTTCTTTTTTTAGCCGTCTTTAACTTTCTTGATTGGCAATACTCACTGTCTTATAATTTCCGCTTGAAATTAGTCGCGGCCATGGGATTTTCTTTTCTTTTGATATAAATCGGTACTGCGCTTCTATATGCACTATGACCTGGTCCCACGATAGTGGACAAATAGATACCTAGTGTGAGACAGAAGTCGTAATTGATGAACAAAGCCTATGCCATTTAGCTACCAGTCCCCTTTCGTGACCTGCGTACATGCACTGATATGCCACCGGAAGCCGTGTCTGGTATGGAATTCGAAACAATCAATACTCAAGCGTTCTAGCTATCTTAGAAATGAGAAGATAAAAACTAGTCATTGTTTACTATCAATATGTGTTAGAGCTTTGAGCAATCAGCTTACTTTGTGTTGTACCTTACAAATTAACATTATTTATTCACATTATTCATCCTCCTATCCATCTAAAAACCATTCATCCATCGACCTGTTTACAAACCAGTTCTGTTTTTGGTGGGAAGAGAACCTGGAGCAACCATGTATTACGGTAAGACCTATGGGCCCCGGTTGATATTAAGAACCATACGATGATCTGTGCACTAGGTATGCGGACGTTAGGTACCAATCTTCCCAACACATAACAGTAGCTTTCCCAGGCTTGGAAAACAAACCGGTAATATGCAATAACCTCGGGTTCTTTACCCCCTTCTTCCAATATTCTTATATCGGAGGAAAATTGAAAAAGTATAATGTCAGGGTGTTCCAATTGCCATATGGTAGAATCGAATTCGAATCCTCAACTCTATTGTCCGCCACGCTACGGGCTCCCACGAAGCCACTGCTACTAGATCAGCTTCAGTTAAAGCAATTCTCGCAAATCTCACCTCATTCCGTATATTATAGATCCGTTCCCAAAGAGACGAATCATCTTATTTTTCTCTGTGACGTCATGTAGATACGAGTTCTTGTCATTGGCTAGGAAGGTGTCTGGTACCCATATCCTTTCAGCGAACTCTCCAGTTAGCGTCATACTCTCGGTTCCGTTTTCCGAGAACTGTAGTCGGTCGTCTCGCCAGTATTGGTTCAGATACATGGTTATGGTGTAATCCTAAAAACAGTAAAACATACTTGTAAAACATGCCAACATTTGCTTATATATCAAGTCTGAATTTCAAGAAAGGGTCGTATCGATAATCCGGGAATAAATCGAGGCCTACGTCATTTCATGCTGTGTGCGACTTGGTTTAGGCTTTAGGTTTAGACTCTCGTACGATCCTTTCATAAAACGTAAGAATTCGTAATGATGTAATCCTGAAAGTAGTACAAGAAGTCAAGAAACTGCATAGAAAAATGTAACATTTTCTGGATTTTCTTGAACAAAAGAAACAAAATATTAAGTTAGTATTATATGTGTTGTGATTGTATGAATGACTCCACATTAGGTGCGAGAGGATACCGACATGATCGTCATGGAACCGTTCATCATATGCCAGACACACGCATGCACGCACACACACATACGCACACACATACACACACGCACACACGCACATATACGCACAAACATATACACGCACACACACATATATACATATATACGAACAAACATATACGCGCACACACACATATATACGCACAAACATATACGCGCACACACACATATATACGCACAAACATATACGCGCACACACACATACATACATACATACACACAGCACTTCAATCTACATAGTAGTTTCCGCTCTTTCTCAATCTCTCTCTCAATCTCTCTTTCTTGCTCTCTCTCTCTCTCTCTCACACACTCTCTCCCCTCTCTCCCTCCTCTCCTTCTCTCTCTCTCTCTCTCTCTCCGAAAACAAAGTTATATTCATATTGATTAGGGACCAATCAACATTTTAAAAGTACACAGAATTGTTGTCGATGATTGTGGATAACGTATCCGAGGCAATGTTAAGACAGGCACATAGCAAAGTGACAGGCAACACACTGTGTTCGACTCGTGCGTCCTGGCTTATTGGCTAACGTGCGTTGCAACTGTATTGTCCGGGTTTTAAAGGTTATGGCTAACGTCTTTACGGTTTTATCCCGGTTATCCGCATCCCTCATCTTCTCTTTTACGAGATAAATACCATTCATGTGTATGCGGCCTTTAAATTGAACTGTCACAGCTAAGTTTCATATTACTACATATCAATGCATTTCTTTCAACTCAGTGATGATTTGCACGTTTCAAATAGGCCTTGTTTGAAATATGTCAACATTTGCATTCAACATTAAACGAAATACTGCCAATAACTGTCATATCAATGCTATTTTATACAGTTGAATGTCAGTTATATCTGAGACGGAATATATCACATATTTCCATAAAGAATCCTTTTGTTCAATTCTATTTGCGTTTTTATGATTGAAAGAACAAACTGATAAGTGCGCTGGCATTTTTTTCATTCCGGTCCAATAAGCCAACACACTGGCAGAATGAGAATGGTACAATCAATAAGAATGAAATGTAAAATGGTTTGTGCGCTGAAATATCAACTATAACGTTTGTAACATAACATTTATCATAACATATTAAAACATAAATATTCTCACTTTTTGCATTCCTCTAATGGAAAGTTAAATGTCTAATATTTTGTTACAATTATAATGGCTAATGCATGATAATCTATTTAATTGAGGAAATACGATGACTGTGTTTATATGCATTGCGCGCTCTCTCTCTCTAGACGGTCTTATTTTAGAATTACAGACACATAATGTAATAATATTGGCCAGAATGATCTCACAGCACTAAGATAACTCCGGTAGATGGAGAGTTCCTTTAGCTAAGTGGATTATCTCCCCCTTGACACAGTTTGCAGCATTTGCACGCCTGGCACGAGTTGATTCGCCCCATTCCCCTACTCTGGGAGATGAAATTCAAACGCTACGATCTAAATTCAGTTCTGCTCTCGACATGGGACTCACTTATAGCTAATATATTTTACGGTTGTGGAATATTCATAAGTTCGTGTGCGAACTGGGATAATCTCGTTGTCCTGATTGCGCTCCTATTGAAGAAAGTTATGTACGCCTATCGGAGAAGGTAGTATACGTAGATATGAACAGTTAAGACCATATTTTTCTCCAAAAATAAATGTATCAGTTTCACTTATTGCACTTTTGAAAAACACTGTGCTTGAATTGTACTGATTTGTAACGCGAAAAATGTACACAGTTCTTAACTCGGACGACATAATTACTTCCCAAGAATGGAAAATGAAGAACAGTATTTACATAAATTATATATTTTACTCTAATTTTAAGAACAGCATTTACATAAATTATATATTTTATATTAATTTTAAGAACAGTATTTACATAAATTATATATTTTATACTAATTTTAAGAACAGTATTTACATAAATTATATATTTTATACTAATTTTAAGAACAGTATTTACATAAAATAAGAATAGTGTTGATGTATCTTAGTGTTGATGTACAGTATTGTGCTCTACCAACAACGAAGACTCTCACAACTAAAGGCTCGTTCAGACATGACGCGTGCGGCTGGCGCAACGGTTTCCCGCGCGGATTCAGTGTATGTATTTCTATAAGGAGCGATCCATTGCGGTCAAAACGCAGCGGGATCCGCGTTAGGTGTGAACGGGCCTTTAAGCCGCGGTCACACCGAGCCCGATAAAGATAACGAGAAAATCGTTCCGAATTTCGTTTCAGTGTATCGTAAATTGGGCCAATACAAAACAGGAAATTAGTAAACTGACACATTTCCCAAGACCACGTGATATAACTCCTATGTTAGACCCCTTCCCTTGCCTTCAAAGATCAGATTTGCTGGCACAGCGAGATGAAAGCGCTATTGTCAGCACGCATAGTCCAATCAGATTCGCCCTGAAATGTATAAGCTCCACCTACTTTGTCAGCCATAACAACAATCGTGGCGAGTCCAGATTTGCTAGACACATTTGCTGACCCACAAACGAAGGCAAATATTCTCAAAGTTAAGAGTGTTCATGTGGGCAAACAACTCTCACAAGTATTAGGTTACAATCCGTCAGGATTGCTAATAACGCATGTTTTGATTGGCCGGTTTCAAATTAGACACACGGGAAGACAACTCACTCTGCCGCCAGGGTACAAATTGCCAGCCGGATAAATGAGTTGTATTCCGGGAAGGGTAGTAAACGGAGTCGGCGTAGCTCGGAGTTCTACCGTTCCCTGGGTGAGATGAGTGACACACTGCACTGTATTCCACATACAAGTGCGTGCGGGCTTATTGCTCATGATATATACATATCAATGCCACTGCGATGTGTGGATAGTACACTTGTTTAAAACAAAATTGATCGAGTTAATTGTTAAATCGTGAATTACACGCTATATGCGTAATGCAGCCTGGCAACTACATCACGATTGTAATCCAAGTGTATCTATAAATTGTAACCAAGATGTCGCAATGACCGGGTTGATCTGACCATCACACATGCTTATGGCCCAATGCTATCATTAACGATTTCTCGACCAGCACGAATGTCCATGGTGTATTCACTTCAGATTCTTCATTATAAATTGGAATGATACAAACGTATTTTTATTGTACTTCTAGCTTACGAGGTATATTTCTAGAATTAAACTGTCGTATATATATATATATATATATAAATTGTTATAAGTAATTTTGCTCAACATGCCATGTCTTGCTATATATTCTTCGATATACAACTATCTACAATTAACCTCATGTAATAAATCCTAATATCTAGACACATCTAAGGCACATATTTTATTAATAGTACACCGTTGTCAGTAATTATATATCGGCATTTGAAAAAAACACCTATAAAAGTGCAATCCCGTTTTTAGATGATATAGACGAGATCAACAGAATGATGTAACATGATTAGCTACTATACGTTGACGTGGTAATCTTGTCCTTGCGGTTTGACTAGAACACGTTGTTTTCCCGGGGCAAGACTTCATTCAAAATCGGTAACCCGTGAGAACCTGTTCCTAATTGAATCCCCCATCAATTTGAAACTATTCTCGAGTCCGAGTACAAGGGCAAATTTGACATAAAACCTCGAGGGAAATTATTCGCATTTGGTCGAATTGCTCCAAAGGACAAAGGAAAGTGCGCGTAAATATCTGCACGGAAGTATCGCGTATGCCACTGCCATCTGAATATATATGTAACTAAAACCTAAAACCGTAAATATACTCAACAAAATAAATTAAGGGCCAGCAGATATTTTTCGTGTGACGTGGGTGACAGGGAAGTACGATATTACATGAAATATAGAGATCAGACTTCCGTTGGTTCTGGTGACACGAGTGGTTGGAAATCCGAGGTTTTGAGACACGATGGAAATCCGATGTTACAGGATACACAATTGGTCGGAATTACGATGGTACGGGAGACGCGTGGTAGGAATTCCATTGTTATGTGAGACACGAGTGTTTCGGGTGACTCGAATGGTCTGAATTCCTTTCGTGCACGTTTACATTGCCCATTCAATTGGCTTATCAGTCAGAGCAGCGGTAGATAAGGTCAACCTATCGCAATAGTGACCATTTTCATTATCGTGCGCATCTATCAATACTAAGAGACATAGATAATACATAGATGATTTTCACATCTACTCCAATATCACGCCAAAGTAACTGTTGATTTCGCGGACCAAAATATTGGACACCGAGATATTTAATTAACATATTGATACATTATATTTGGCAAGCATCATATTGATATGCAATAGTAACTATTGTTCTTTTGGGATATACATCTGTATCATTTTCACCCATCAGTTATCTATTATTGAGGTGGACTACATGGTAATCCTGTTTAATTTCTCTGAAAAAAAACCGGATATCACTTGGGCTTTCATGTACAAAACGGCATAACTTCCAGGTCACTTTCCCTCCAACCTTCGT
Source organism: Lepetodrilus schrolli (assembly GCA_032361225.1). NCBI lineage: Eukaryota > Metazoa > Mollusca > Gastropoda > Lepetellida > Lepetodrilidae > Lepetodrilus > Lepetodrilus schrolli. The sequence continues at coordinate 4,040 of JAUTBT010084469.1, read as the reverse complement.
CATAGTGTAGTCTCTGGCTAAAATCTGACCTAAGATTTACCTTAGAATGTCGTTACGCCGTGTTGTACCAAGAGAGACAAAATTATGGGTAGGCTGCTGGAGAGATCACGAAATATCAAGTAGCAGGCAGCAGCAAAGCATAAAATATGAAGTATTGTCCCATAGAGCCAACGTCCTACACTGTTCCCAATGCAACCCAGACAGGCAACAGGTCATTTGGATTCGACAGAAACCTCGAGACGAGGCCTCAAAGTTGCCCCGCAGGCTGTCCGAAGACGGACTTCAAATGAGTAATAACCCATGGTCAAGATCGAGGGGAGCGGAGGGGGAGGGTGGTGGTATCATGACGATTTCCATCGATAGGCGATGGCGAGATGGGAGGTAATTAGTATATGCCGGAGAGACATTGCTAGAAACATGTTTGAGATCATTGGGATCAATGAAAATCCTCGAAGAAATCCTTCGAGACAGGTCGAACACAAAACAGGATTGACATCTCCTACAGTAATGGTTCCAGACAAACCAACTGCACATCCGGTAGGCGAAGAGCATTTGCATTTGTGATCAACACAGGGACATTAGACAGAACTCGTTGACAGGAGTAGAGCAAGTGTTAAGTGTATGGCGGGTAAAGCATGTCTAGTCTCCGCGGTATTGCGAGATCAGCTTATAGGTTTGTTTACCAAATCGCTAACCAATGTAGACAGTCTCTGAGAAAGAATCAATAAAAAGTCCGAGCCAAATCGTGCAAATAGCCGGTACCTGCGTGATTATGAACATAAGCGTACGAGTCCAGAATGAAGTTGCAGATTATTACCCTCTAGATCGGCGATCTATGAGGTTATTTTAGTCTTGGTAGGTGGAAAGTACATCCGTATTAGTCGTAAGCAGACGAGAAACGTGACACCTAGCATAAGTATTACATAGGTATAATTTTAATTTACAATCATTTAAATTTGTGTACACTAATTTACAATCATTTAAGATGTCGTACACCATTCACAGTCTTAATATAGTCGTTTGACTTGTTGTAAACCGTTTACAATTATTTAATGTCTTGTTTGCAGTTTACATTCACTGTTTGTAAACTATCATAAGGTGAACGTAAATGCATTCAAATAACCTCGATATAACTATACCGGGTACACAATCATTACGGACGCATCAGCATTTATAGTAATACATAATGTGGACAAAATCATAACTACATATTCAAAGGGTACACCTTATAGAAAATAGAATACTCATAACTTGTGCATATTCATAGGGTATATCTAATAGTAAACTAAAACATCGATATATAACTCTCATTTTCATTGCGTACACCTAATATAAAAACAAAATATAATAAAAGTTATACCCATTGATATGAATGTTTACAGAATCACATTTTTTTACAAACACTTCCCACTATGTGACATGATCATGTTTTGTCAACAGTGATAACCTCTGAACGCGGAATATGCTGGACCCGTCCTACACTACGATGAGTAATGCCAGTAGTAACATAACACGAGTCTTTCACTCTCGATAATTGTCGACTGTAATTCAGTTACGATGTCTTGTACGTGGCCGTAGCGATATAAGTTTCACCTTTGAATGACATGTCAGATCGTTTGAGATACAGTGTGGATACTGTACGTCTGGGACGAAAGTAGGATCATTGTGCAACAGTAGGGGCAGTTGTAGCTAGAATGCTTCGACATAGCTCTTGAATGGTGTTGGTGGATTGGAGGATAGAATGGTAGTCGAGAAGTTGAATGATAGATAGATAGAGGGATATATATATATATTGAACGACAGACTGAGAGGGGGCGAGAGAATGAAAGAAACATGAAAGATACACAGCTAGAGCTAGAGAAAAACAGAGCGAAAGAGAGAGAACGAGAGGGGGAGAGGGGGAGTGAAAGTGTGGATAGAGGGGCAGATAGAGAGAAGATCAGAGAGATGGATAGAGGGGAAGTGAGAATGATAAAGAGATAAATATGATGAAGAAGAGAGGTTCCAAAGTCCAGCAACGACACCTAGGTTTCTATTATACCTATTTGTTGGTAGAAAATCCCACGGGTTTGCACTTTCTAACCTTTATCACACATGTAACGATTTAGTGATATAGTTTCAATATGACCCACGAACATTCCTAATCATATTGCATTACTCAAAATCGTCAGTATTTGATCATCTGTTAATGCACTGTGCTACGAATAGATTGAAGTGGATTCAACCATTAGCGAGTTCGTGTGGGCAATCATTCGTTGTCCATCAAACAAACCATGGCGTATTATTGTTGATCGTCGTCTCTAATAGGTATAGTCTGGCGTTGAAATGCGATATTTCGAACAAGATAAAGATGTAAAATGAAGAACCGCCAATGATATTCCGATCGCGACCTTTAGGACTTCCGCTTCACGATTAGCATCAGTCTCCATGGCAACTGACGACACCTTTACACATCACTTCCGGGACGATTAACAGCGCAATACTTGATATGCTATCACCATGTCCTGAGGCGTGACTTGGATGGCCCAATAACAAGAAGGGTCTAGACCGGCTATTCCCTCTGGACGACAAGGCCGCTACACAAATACAAGTGTTCTTCATTATAACCGATTCCCAGACCTTAACCCTGGGTTCCATAAGGCCATTGGAAAACCACCAGGTTGCTCTCCAGAGAAAAACCCCACGGTAACACAAACATCACCTTTACGATACTCTTCCTCTACAAATAACTGACCCTCGAGGCACGGAATCTGCATCCCATGCGAAGAAAGCTTCGTCCAATACAAATTCGAGTATGACCCCCCCCCCCTCCCCCCTCCCCCACCCTTTTAAACATAAAATGTGAAGTTTACTATTGCCTTGTTCTACATTCGTATCTGCGTCACAAGCGAAGAACATTTCTACGCCAAATACTAACTCGAGTATGACCAACTTTAAATGACAAAATATGAAATTTCCTTTTAGAGTGTTCTTCATACGACCTGTTTTCTTCCCCCAATGTATTATCTACACGAAACTCGTCTTGGACAGGAAAATCAATAAACGCGATCTGGTTGATTTAGATCGAAATTAGAATGTTCTAAACGAGAATTCAGGCTATGAGTGGACGTTGATAAATTCGTGTTGATGCCCTTGTTCTGCTATGCATCAATGTTACCCTGCTTGAAGTATTCGCAGTAACAAATCACCCTGTCCAATTCTGAATTTACGTCTATTGTACGTGTCCATATAGTTTTGAAAAAACACACAGGGCGCCATCGATTTAAAACACTGATGTTCGCAGTAGAAGCAGAACGTCCCAGCATGGGTGCCATCAGGACACTCCTGTACGAAACTGCGTAACTCTAAGCTATCCTTACCTCCAACCTGAGCCATAGACTACACCATTGCTACGGTTGGAGGTAACTATAGGGTTACGCCGTTTCCCACAGGAGGGCCCTGCTACGCATGACATTGGCAACACGCGGGTTACTTTGAGGGTCTTCGGAGGTGTGAGACCAGAAGAGAAGATAGTCGAGTCGATAAACCGGTCCAATTGAAGGAGCTACGTCTGGAAAGGACGATATATCCTCGTCACCTATAACATTCAACGTAAACGTTGGTTGTTTTGCCTTCAACCAAAGACAATTTTGAAACCACTAGCACCACAAGATTCTGTAATAAGAGATGGCTGATATTAATATACCTGCTGGGTGGGCTCTCCTATACCGTAACCCAAAGGTAGCCGTATCTCAACCGTAGCAAGTGTGTAGTCTATCGTTTTTAAGGTTGGAGTTAAAGGCATACAATCATGGGTTTGGTTACATAATTCATGGCCACATGTATTTTTACATGAAAGTATGTATATTTGATATATCTACACAAGTATATTAGGTATCCAGCTATATTTTCCGCATATCACTGGTTTTCAATAAGTTTCCATGTTAATATTTTCTAATATTTATATATATGTAGTTTTATTGGTACCAGTAGTCGTGAAAGGTTATTTTTGACCGTGTTCATTATATTAGAATCCCCCCCCCCCCCCTAGTCTATTAGAT
>JAUTBT010084468.1:0-12286 GCA_032361225.1 Lepetodrilus schrolli | reverse complement strand
TCATTATTATAATAATAATTATTGTAGGCATTGACAGGTATAGTGCATTTTAGGTGCGATGGACTCGCTTTGTTATACTGTTGGAAGTCTTTAAAATGTATTTCTTTGAAATACATACAATCGCTTTCCAATGCTAATAATATACCAATATGATATAGATACATTAGTATTCAACTACGAAGTGAACATATTTTGGAATATAATTCTAATTGGACATGGAGATATTTTGTTATAGACTTCAATGCAAAAATGGCACTTTCTTTCTGCAGGCATTGGGAAATCACGCCATTATGCCTACAAGTCCGGAAAATCGCATTTTATAATATCCACATTTCGAAATATCGGGGAGAATACTAGTTGACAATATTTCATTAGGCCTATATTAAAAGATTTCAGAGAGCGTGCCTCCATCGGAACCAATAGGTAACAAATAAGAGCATAGGTAATCGACATTCAATATTCATACCGATTTGAAATATCCATCGTAGTACATTAATATTAGCATGTAACACGAAGGATATTTCTTTACAAATATACCTGCGCTTCGGTCCATATAACAATTCTATAACCAATCTATACACTGTCAGAGAGCCCTCACTGTCATGCACTATTTGTTTATTATTATTATTATTATTATTACGACTATTAATATAATGACATTATAATATGATGGCAGCTTTTATTTGTGAAGTAACGATGTGCATCTTCAACGCGTAATTGTCTACGTCCTAGTGTAAAATAAAATAGCTTACTACATGATATATAGAGAATACTAAGCGAGCTTCCGTGTGATACCATTTTTATGAAACGAGTGAATATTTTGGTATCTGACGAGCTTTCAGATACCAAAACTATTTACGAGTTTCATAAAAATGGCATCACACAGAAGCAAGTTTCGTATTTTATTTGTTGCACTACCAACCCTGACATGAAAATAACTTGATTACAATGTGTTTACCATCAGTTTATACTATATAGGACATGCCCACAAATACATACAATAATATGAGTACAAAGGCTCAACCTCTTGACACCCTTTTTCAAGCGTATTTACAAATAAATATTCCCTTTGATTCAAAAGAAATACGACTTTCAAATAATTAGGAGATAAACGGTTCCTATTGCGAATTTCCCGTGATGTTATCGTTGGTAACAAGGTGGGAATTTCATTTCACACCGACGGCGTGAAATTCCCATCTTGTTAACAATGATAACCATCACGGGAAATTTGCAATAGGAACCGTTTATCGAAATCGTACCGTAATTAATTATTTGGTAAATTCTTAGGTGACCTCTTTTGTCGGACGAATTTTAGCTGCAACACGGCATTGTTCAACAGCGAAACTGGTCACTGCGATGAATTTGTGTTTCCTCAGTTCGCCATCTATTAGAGACTGATTGTTCTTTAACAGGAGCCCAGTCATAGCCCATTATGACGTTAAATTATGTTCGAGGTAGGGGTTTAGTTGCACGACCCTTTTGTAGGCTACAATAGTTGTAGAGACTTACAACTGCCGTTGCAGCGCTGTCTTATTCAGATAGCCTACAAGAGCTTCGTGCAACCCAATTCCAATTGTAGAAGACTCTACAATTGGACTTACTACTATTGTAGTGCTACAAGAGTGTCGTGCAACTTGACCCTGTTCCTCATTTCCCTTTACAGGATGACTGGGACGACCAGCGGTTTCACGGGTCAAATATTGAGCAAGGGTTTCAAAGTAATTTGTAAATCGATCAATAAAAAACAAAGCAAAAAAAATAACATTTACGAATGCATGTACTTCAAAGTTTACTACTATCATAATGCATCAGATAACATATAGCAATGTGTTCACGCTGGCTCGCGACAGAACCACTGTGATCACTGTGATTGTGATCCCTCGCAGTAGCTAGCCTTGCCGCGGGATCTGCGCCAGTTGAGTTGCCGTACAGGGTATCTCTCTTATCCACAATGAGACCATAGAACTCTCGTCCGTGTACGATCCCAATGTATAAATGATCGCCTTGAGAGCGCTATCTCGTAGTAGTACATATCGTGGCCTGTGTTCTACAAACTATATATTGGTCACAGATATATAGAGGATATTGCACGATGTGCTATTTAATATCAACTTTATGTCCCGAGTGTAATAATGTTATACACGAGCTTCAGCGAGTGCAAATAACATTATTTCACGATTTTAGTATGATTCGATCTAGATCGTTGGTATAGTATACTTCTAGTATCTTCTAGTAGTGCCAAAGGTAGTTCCGGCAATTCAACCACTGGGAACGCTAGAAACCTATACGTACTGCCCGGTACGTATGGTTTTCGTTCGTCACACATTGAAACAACACGTTGGGGTAATACATAATAGGTCTACATGTGCGTACCTCTCCCGAAGCATAATTTCGCCTCCTCTCGAGGGTGGTAGCGCAATTGTAGAACGTTGGACTTCGGTGCCAAAGGTTCCAGGTTCAAATCCCGCCCCGGGGGTCCGGTATCAATGTTGAAAGCGGCTGTAAATCCCAATTTAAAAACAAAATAGTACTAATACGAATCCGTGTATTTTCACGTTTGAATGAACGCACTGAGCTAACTGTCTTGTTGTACATGTCGTTATACATGTCGTTATACGTGTCGTTATATATGTCGTTATACATGTCGGTATACATGTCGCTATACATGTCATTAAACTTGTCGTTATATATGTCGTTATACATGTCGTTATACATGTCGCTATACATGTCATTATACTTGTCGTTGTACATGTCGTTATACATGTCATTATGCATGTCGTTATACATGTCGCTATATATGTCGCTATATATGTCATTATACATGTCGTTATACATGTCATTATAATGTCATTATACATGTCATTATACATATCGTTATACATGTCATTATAGATGTCGTTACAATGTCACTATATATGTCGTTATATATGTCGTTATACATGTCGTTATACATGTCACTATACATGTCGTAGCAAAACATCGTGACTTATAATGAGATATCTTTTGGATGCTAAATCATTAGGAACGGGAACATAATGATTTTTTATCGTTCATAAAAACACATTTCGTATTGTATTCAATCAGTTTTATCAAATGTAAGTTATGTATTAAAGCATAAAGGAGCGGTAGAGTACATTGACCGTAATGCAAACAAAGTAATAAAATACTATATATGTAAATAAACAGGAAATGTTGATGTATGCATGGATATGTTTTACTTGTGATGAAGACATTCCTTTTAATATACTCATCTATTGACTGTCCATGTTAGTGATTCCACTATTAGACACAAACTACGCTGTATGCATGCGGGGGAGATCGTATTAACATCTTAAAGATAATTTGAAGATATTTATTGCGGATAACTTCCGATATATCTCATTTCTTACGATCACTTCGTGTTCCCAAATGTCTCGAAATATTCTTCCGATGCCGGAGTTCAGTCACTTCAACGTTTCCCATTAATTTTATGGATGATAGTGACAATCCCATCGCGACGGCAAAAGGCTAATTGTACTTTATATCTATCAAGGGCATGCATCAGTAATATCGTTCGTTTCCCCTCAGATAGCCGCGTCTAGTCGAAAATACGTCGTTTTAAGATGGCGCTAGTCTGCTTCAGTTATGTCGAAATGTTATTGTTGTAGACAGACAGATATTTTATTTACGTCACACCTCCTATAAAATATGGCACATAAAATAAATAAAACACAGTAACAATACAAAAGTGAGTCATCCAATTAGGATTATGAGAGACGATGTACATACAATAAAACAATATTAGCTGTCTTAAAAAGTTCTATATGTGCGTGACTTGTTGCCACCATTCCCATCTCCAGTAATACCATCTTACCAGTCTTCATTAAAATCATTAAATTCTCTTGCACCAACTTCAGAGGTTATATGCTGAAAATTCAAAGCATTATTAATTGGAATAAAATGTTCGAAGTCAAGATTTTTATATTGTGATATATTCTCCACGCCAAGTTCCTCTTCTTGTCTTCTGCACATCTGTGTGCCCAGGAGAACACCCTCTACACACGATACTGTTGTCATTGGTTACATATAAATGCTTGTAGAACCAGGCCACACGTTTCCACTGACAAACAATAGTTGAAGTCCATGCCATATCTCCTATTACAGCATTATTTGGTGCAAACCAATTCAATCCCATGAAGAATCGCATGGCTCTATTTTGGACAGCATTTACGGCAGGGATGTGGTAAGAACCCCATATAACAGCTCCATAGTCCAACATTGACCACGCCATTGTAGAGTACATGTATTGTATAGCATACCATCCAGTACTTAATACTTTGATATTAAAAGACCCGAGGCTCTACTGGCGGAATTGGCTGCAACAGTTCCTAAATGAAGATAGTCGAGGCGTTGTATGTAGAACAAATATGAAGTTTGTTGAAGTAGTATTTATTTATATAGTCCAAAATATACATTAATTGAGCCAGCATCGGTATGATGTGATCTGTTTTTCAATGTGGTTATTATTGTTGAACATTAGTTTGTATGCGATTCAAAATAGGCTAAGTATACTACCTTTAGTAATGTATTGTGTCCGTTTTTACATCGGATTTCTTTTTTTTTATAAATATATTCAATATTCTAAATAACCATTTCATTGAATAAATGCTACCACTAAAAAAAAATTAGGTCTTATGTTTGGTAAAGTGTATTTTGAAATTCATCTTCGTGACCCATGATTACAAATACATCTTTAGTTAGTTTTATAATAGTTACACAATAGCAGCAATGTGTAGGTGACATAGGCCGTACGAAACGACTCATGGTAAATGTAAAGATACACATAGTTTATTAAAGAGTCCAGCACAAAATGTACAGGTTCTCGATTCAATGGGAGACTTCGGCTTGGAGTATATTCCAGTCTCATTGGACAGGGGTAGTGATCCACCTCTGAATTTAGGTAATATACTTCGAAGGTCCGTTTAAAGGGACACTGCCACCTAGCGGGTGGTACCATTTTTGTGTTGACTGAACACGAACTCAGTGAGACTTACGGTTATGAACTTTCCCCCATGAATAACGCCAAACAGACAAGCAATTCGTACTGTATAATTAGTTTTACCATTAGTCGGTCATATTTACTACCGTAACAAATAGTTAATTAAATGTTCAGTAAAATCATGTCCGAAAACAACACACTTTTGTTGGTCATTAATTACTGAATCAAATGTCATAATACAGCTGTCATTTTTCAACATGAAATGTTCCAGGTATGCGTTTATAATTTCCACACTTATGTGTCAACGATGGTATCAAGTTACAAACAAGAAACCAACATATTATATACGGCATGTCACACTTGGGAGAGGTTGAAATTACAGCATGCATAAAATGCAACCGAAACATAATTATCTAAAATATATCACGACATGTTCAAGTAAAGAGTGCCACATCGCACTTATGTAGGTCTTCCTTCCTCTCGATAGTGTACCTTCGAGTGACCGGTTTTCGTGGTATTAAAGTTCGAAACGAGCTGCGCGCGATCTATCGACGTTTGTATCGAAATTATAATCTTAAACGTAAAGAACACTCACGTCCTCGTTCTTTTACCACAAAACACTGCTATGTCCATGCTTAAATTTAACAATACACCGCCCCAAGCGAAGTCATACGGGGAAAAACATATTTTTACGGAGATCAAGTTGGAACAAAACTCGAAGACATTTAGACACTGTTTGGCAATATTCAGAAGCACAAATAAACTACAAACTAGTTCAAATAATGTCAATTTATCTTAAATAGAAATATTAACATAACTACGAGATGCAATCTGTAAAATTACTTAAATGACGAAATTAATACTAAAATATCTTGAAAATGAAATTTTGTCTATTAAAAATACGACACTTGTCATTTTAATAAAACATTGTATGATGAATCTGAAATTTCGTTTGCAATATTGACAAAATCAACATAAGAAATAGCCCAAACGGGATCCCGTATATTTTGAAATCGACAAGAGACATTCCATTGAGATCACGTGAATGATGATGCTAAACATGCCTGCGAGTAGACGATGTGACTGTCATATTTTTTGCAATTATATATTTGCGAATTTCTTTATATCACGTTAAAAAGTGCATTAAGTTCACAGCTATATGTTTTAATGTTTCACTTTGTTCGATTGCATACTTCCGTTTGCTGATGACATTAAACCAGTTCTGCGCGATATAACGGGGGAAGTGTCAAACGTCAAATATCTCCGATTTAGTAAGTAGTACGAAAGCTGGGCTACCCCAATATTGGGACAGTACAAGGTAATAATTATGGTTAATTCAATATTGACTATACAGCTGGTTGGCCTTGATTTAAGTACTAGTATCACAGACGGTGTTAGATTGGTAACCACACGTGGTCATCTCTCGGCGCTGCACTGTAACAGCCACTGGACAGAACCTTCAATCACGGACCCAATTAGCTCGTCCATATTCACCTGTTCGTCATGTGATATTTGGAGCAGGGTTTCTCCTTAAGGCTTTGAGCACTGCTATTTAGATTCTAGATGCATGGGCTTAACCCTCTCCCTGCTGGATTAGGCACAAGCACTGCTCTTTAGGACATCTCCGGTTGCCTTCCGCATGGAGATGGTTAATGCAGATTTCAGTATTCGGAGTATTCTCTTATCAGCTACGAAGCATTCTACACTGACCTCTTTTCGATGAATATTCCCGGAATCATAATGGTTTATTCTTACGTTTCAGCTTATTACGAGGGAAACAAACATGCCTACTTATACGTTGGTTATGAATCTACAATAATTACCTGGGTACTATTTCATAAATATATGGTATCCACTACGAGATAATATGTTGGTCTTAAATGGTATCGATCGCTATTGAATGAGATAACCTTTTAAAGGGTACTATAGTATATGTTGTCTTGGGAGGATGTCTAAATCATCCACCTCTGAATTTAGGTAATACACTTCGAAGGTCCCTTTAAGGGGCACTGCCACCTAGCGGGTGGTACCATTTTTGTGATGACTGAACACGAACTCAGTGAGACTTACGGTTATGAACGTTGCCCCATGAATAACGCCAAAGAGACAGGCAATTCGTACTGTATAATTAGTTTTACCATTAGTCGGTCATATTTACTACCAAAACAAATAGTTAATTAAATGTTCAGTAAAATCATGTCCGAAAACACAGCCCACTTTTGTTGATCATTAATTACTGAATCAAATAATATATAATACAGCTGTCATTTTTCAACATGAAATGCTCCGGTAATGTAATTCTGAATACTGTTACATCCCAATAAATGATTTCTTTGCCTACGATACATGCGTTAATAATTTATTATGTGTCAACAATAGTATCAGTTTACAAACAAGAAACCAACATAATATATACGGCATGTCACACGTAGGAGAGGTTGAAATTACAGCATGCATAAATTGCAACCGAAACATAATTATCTAAAATATATCACGATATGTAGAAATAACGAGTGCCACATCGTACGGATGTAGCTCTTCCGCTCTAGTCTACCTTCGAGTCACCGGTTTTCGTGGTATTAAAGTTCGACGTTAGATTGGTAACTACACGTGGTCATCTCTCGGCGCAGCACTCTAACAGCCACTAGACAGAACCTTCAATCACGGACCCAATTATCTCGTCCATATTCACCCGTTCGTCATGTGGTATTTGGAGCAGGGTATTAGACGGATATTCCCGCAATCCCAATTGTTTAATCTTACAGTTCAGCTTATTACGAGGGAAACAAACATACATCCTTCTAAGGTGGTTATGAATCTACAATAATTACCTGAGTACCATTTCATAAATATATCGTATCCACTACGAGATCACATATTTGTCTTAAATGGTCTCAATCGCTAATAAATGAGATCGCATTTTAAAGGGTACTATAGTATATGTTGTCGTGGGAGATGCAAGAGCTTCATGAAAGAATGTCAAAATGTTCTTCTACGACTCGATTGAAAAATGTTATATATCACAACATAGCATATCCCACTGAATTCACGTTTGTATTTTGCAGCTATAGAAAGTCTGGAGTCAAGTAGATGTTGGAGATGGCTAATGAAACCAGTCTGTTGTCCTTGTTCAACATTGACGTCTACAAACTCGGCCCAAACTTCACCGTCGACGATTTCCTCAAGGTGGCGGTAGATCACAAAGACAAGGACAATTGGTTTCAGACCGGAACAGAGATGGCGCTGGTGCTGGTATACTGCCTTGTCATCCTGTGCGGCCTCTCCGGAAACTTCGTGGTCTGTCTCATCATCTGCCGGAACGGAAATCTCAAATCCAGCCGGAATTGGTACATTCTGAACCTCTCAGTCTGTGAAATGATGACATGTGTTTTCTGTATGCCGTTCATGCTGGTGAGACTGACGTTGAAGAACTGGTCACTTGGGTTGACCATGTGCAAGGTAGTTCCCAGTCTACAGGCGACTTACGTCATGGTGTCCACTTTGACCATTGTCGCCATAGCAGTGGACAGATATCGCGTTATTGTGTGTTCCGGATTTAAGACTAACCTCAAGGTGAAGTACGTGATTTCCATGATTTGGATAGTAGGAATGTGCATGTCACTGCCGCTGCTATTGACTCACAGGATCGCGGACGTCCCCGGGGTGTCGGGATACATCATCTACTCCATCTGCATTGAACACTGGGAGTCCACGGAGCTGTTGATGTGTTACACGGTGGCGTTGCTCATCGTCCATTTCCTCCTGCCAGTTCTCGCCATCATCATCCTCCACATCATCATCTGCAGGTTCCTGCGCATGCGTGCCACCGCCAGACAGGCATCATTACGAGAACTCACGAGAGTTAAAAGGAACATGGCTAGTCATAGAAAAAACATGTATTTATTGACCAGCATAGCGGTGCTGTTCGCAGTGACGTGGCTGCCCATCACTCTGGTGAATATCCTAGCTGATTTCGACCAAGATGTGTTTCACAACATGAACTTTAGGCTGATTCATGCCATATGTCTTCTGATAGCATTTTGCTCCGTGTGTATAAATCCGGTTGTGTACGGCTGGTTCAACTCCAACTTCCGCCGGGATCTTCACAGATGGGCCAGCACGAAAGTGTGCATAGCACGATATATGGACATGTTGCACTATGGCGAGACGTCGAGTGGTCCTCACAAATACGACATCATGAGCATGTCGGCTAGAAGTGTTCCACAATACTCTATTGTTCGTGTTTATGAACAGGAACATTGAACTTGAATGCATGTCATTTAACCATTAAGCTGTGTGTTTGTCAAACGATTAAATAATCCGAGTAAGTGCATATTTAAAATGTAAGTATTTGCACCAGGACTTAGCTACTGATAAGTTCTTGTAAGCTATTGAAACATGACTTATTCACCTCATCACACTATTGTTCCGCCAATGCTCACGAATTGCTTCAATTGAATGAAATCGTATTAGAAAAATATAGGTTTGCCCTTAAAACATACTATGTATGTGCGTGCACTCCCTGGGTAGCACTAGCTGTGTAATACACACGGTGCAATCAGTCGGATGACATCAACAGCAGTTATGCATGAAACGTTAACTAGCTCGAATAATGCATTGCATTGGCTTAATGTACATTATTCTGCCATTTTTTCCGGTTGTGTGATTCCAATTATTCCTTTACAGATAAAACAGTATCAATATTCAAAAGAAACATATTCGGTTAACGTTGTATATGGTCGGGATATTAATGTTACTATGGTAACCACAGCCGCCTTCTGTTTGGCTGGAGGTGAGAGGTCAATACAGCATCTAGTGCAAATAGTGTCATTTTTTTATGATGAGAGCGGATATTTGTGAATAATTATGTCATCAACATTTCCATTTCCATTAATATTTCCATAGCTTTTAACTTCTTCTCAAATGTGGACATCGAGTTATTTCCCGTGAATAAAATGTGATATTATTGACATTCCCGCGTAAGAACAACAATTGAGCTCACGATACATTACAATATCTCTCTGGTTAATTTATGGACTAGTGGATGTTGATCTGTGGCAGAGAATAATATTGACAGCAGTGATTTTCTTTCTCGGTCTTTGATATAAGCTGTTATCGTTGATCTATTGATCGACATGTACATGATGAAAGAAACGACATCTTACCACTCCGACTTAGGGTTTTATCTGTGATAGGGCAGTATACAGAGCCTAAACGGTTCCATAAAACAGACCCGATTCGAGTGCATACTAGTAGGTGTCTCCTCCGACGTCCGCGCGAATAGTCTATATTTAGAACAAAGCCCTGTTGGGAAAGACCTCCTTTGCATTGGCGATACAGTGTCATATTTTTTTATTAACTATTAATATTATTTAGAAAAATAAAACAAATCTCAAAAAAAGCTCTATAAAATACTTGCAAGTATGATCTTGCCTCTTTAATGTTAAGTAGAGTGGAACCAACCTCGAGTATCACTGGACTGTAAACAATGCACGTCGACGTCGAACATCGACTCAGGCCTTTACAGGATTCGAGGTTGATACTATTTGATCACGGAATGCATTCGGATCAATCAGGCGACATCCACAGATATGCGCTCGGACCTAATAGGAAGGCTGACATTATGGCGGAAACGGACGGATGCTAGTCGTCATTTTACGGATGGAATGTAAACGCTTTCAGTGTCTTGTATTGCATTGTTATACATAGAATAGACGATCCTAGTTAAGTCTGAGCAGAAATTATGAGGAATTGTACTTCTTAAAAGAATTCAAATTAGCAGCAATTTCATTGGAATCGCCACCTCGTGGCCCTACACACACAACAATGTTATTTATACGCAAATAAACACATGTTTTTATATGCACTTTCAGTGAATTAATTTGGCATTACAATGCAGACAACAGGTAATCCAGTGAAAATTAACGAGCCATGTGATACAATCGGATGATCGTCGGGTCATTTCCGCTTTGCTCTAGTATATGATCAGGCCTGGATGGAATGTTTCCGTAATGGCGGAAGTGTCGTGAGACGTCGCTATCTATTAAAATTTCAGCGATTTTGAAATTTTAGAAAGATAATTTATGGTCATATTTCACTCGGAATGTCGATTCTATTATGATGATTCAGTGTATGACGATGGAAGCATTAAAATTCCCATTATAAAACGTGATAACATATTGTAGGTTGCATTGCTTTGAGTGCCCTCGAATTATGCCTGATTTGAATTGTTCAAAAGATGGAAGCTTTGCATCTCAGACCCAGTGATTAATGTAGCAACGCGAAATTGACGTGAGGGAGTTCTGATGATATGCGACGACTGAGAACAGACCTCCTGGGTGTTATCCATGGTCTTTGAGGTCTAACTTCATATCCTGAAGCATATGTCGTGATGCTTCATTACACGAAACCCTGATTAGCAACCGTGTACAATCATTAGAAACATCACTAACCTGGACACCGATCCATTGACCTCTGTTATCACGCTTTCAAGCGTGGATGTGATGCATTATTAATATACAGTTGTGCCAATAGTTATATGATTGATGTCATGATTTAGGTTCTTTGCTAAAATTCTTGTAAATTTACTTTGTATTGTTTCATTGATGTGCAGCTATTTAACACGTGTAAGCTTTTGGGGAATTTATAATCATGTGAATGATAAAAACTGAGCATTTGACAGTATCATTTCCTATCGATTTCCCATGAGAAATCATCTTAGAATGTGTTACTACCTCTAATCCCACGTTCACCTTGATCCTAGCTTTTCCTGGGGGATTATCGAGCTCATTTGCAATCTGTCATAAATACTTTACAATTACTAATGACATGCCCTCGAAGTTCACATCGACATCGCCAGTATAATTTTTTATTCAGTCCTGACGTCAATCTTACTTAGATCTTAGCTTCTACCATCGATGCATGGATGTTTCAAAGGAAATGGCAGACAACTAGGTTTCAATATTTAATGATAATTGCTGCATATGACGATAACGTAGTATATCTTTTGAACAACAATTTTTTACCACCGGGTATTTTCAGCTATACATGTCCCCCTCATTTTGGGAGTTTTCTGCGAGAATTGTAAACTTCAATGGAAACGAGGTGAGAAGATATGCAGGCTGCTACGGAGGGTGGTGGGGGTGGTGGGGGTGGTGGGGGTGGTAGAGAAGATAATTCGAGGGTTGCACAATTTGATGTATGTGATGTTATCATTCCAGTTAGCAAACACCAGTTCAGGGTTAGAGAGAGGGAGAGAGAGAGAGAGAGAGAGAGAGAGAGAGAGAGAGAGAGGGGGGGGGGGGGTGT
>JAUTBT010084467.1:0-12286 GCA_032361225.1 Lepetodrilus schrolli | reverse complement strand
TGTGACGTCGTCGTGAAACACTTGTTACGAGGTGCCAACACTTAGGACTGGTTTAGGAGCTCCTAAATAGTTAGGAGACCGTTGCGAAACGGGGGCCTGGTAAATATATTTTTTAACGATTAAAATAATAAAATAAAATAAATATTGGGGTCAAGATCAATGTAAGAGTTATAACCATTCGTTTTTGTTTTTTACTTGTGATCTATAGCGGCCCACCTCAGGTGGCACCTGCACGCGAACAATGTCTGGTAGTGATCAACGCAGATACAAGATCGGAATCCTGGAAGTCCAGGGAGCATTCCTTGAACACAAGATGGCGCTCCAATCTGCTGCTAGTCAATTAGCAAACGACGTCTCCCTCGACGTCATCGGCGTGAGAAATACGTCACATATAACGCCCGACCTGGACGGGTTGATTCTCCCGGGGGGTGAAAGCACCACCATTAGCCTATTTCTGAAGAGAAACAACATGGAAAAGGCGCTCACCGATTGGATCAGAGACCGGAAGCACGTTACCTGGGGGACCTGCGCAGGAATGATCCTTTTGGCCAAGTACACCGAGCACCAAAAGGAAGGGGGCCAAGATTCTGTACGTTATTTTTTGGAATGTATAGTGTGTTACTGTTAGCGGGTTAGTTGAGATTGTGTAATTTAAATATTAACCGAATATCTATCCCATATCCTTTCTTAATCTTGGGGTCACGAATGCACGTGTAATGGGGTCTTCCTTAAAGCCTGCAGTTTATTGCACTTCTAGCTACGTCTTTGTCAGATGAATGTGTTATACAACTAGGTTTTCTTTGGATTGTATAACACCTACCCATGTGAGATCTATCCTCAGACCCGGGCCCGTACATGCGGTCTATTCACCGGACCTGCACCCAATTCCCGGAAATCTGATTGGTTCACGTGACCCAAATTATGAATAACATAGTTTCCTAACCCTAACCCTAACCCTAACCATGATACTAACTACGTGAGGCAATCAGATTAACGTGAATTGGAGAATAGACCCCACCTAATACCTATAGCCCTGCATGTTCTTGATCTAGTGATTCAAGATTTACATATTCCAGCTAGGTATTATTAACGCAGTCGTAGCCCGGAACTACTTTGGCAGACAAGTCGACAGTTTTGAGGCAGTACTCAAAATCACAGATCCTGATCTCCAAGAAAGAGGTACAAGCACTGAGGACTTCACTGGTGTATTCATCCGCGCTCCTGCTATTATCAGGACAACTGATCCCAATATCAAAATACTTTCCACTCTTTCAGTCAATAAGCCTGATACAGTGATTGTAGCATGTCGTCAGGAAAACGTTTTTGTTACGGCGTTCCATCCGGAACTTACCGAGGATCACCGATGGCATCGATACTTTCTGCGCATGATCCAAACTATGGCTTTGTGTGAAGCCTAGACACTTGCACTTGTTTGCATTTAGCAATACAATTTGCAACAGTGAAAGAAATTGAAATAATGTTCATTTTGTATCTGGATCAGGGCAAAGATGAAAATATTGAATTATATTACAATTTTTGAAAGGTTCACGAAGAAACAGAGTTAAAATTACGGCTGTCAACTGTAACGTGTCATATATCAACCAAGCCATGTCTTCCGTGTCGATATTAAATAAAAACAACAACAATTAATAAACTCGTCAGTAACATTCAGATAAATGTATTTTTTAAATATGTTCTGTCAGTAAATGTGTATATCATTTGACTATGCTACAATTTAGCCAATGATATCTGGTCCAAATTGGTGTAGCCTCAACATTTCTTGAATAAATATATTCCATCTCCTCTTCCATTTACGCAGGGCTAGTATCTTCTCGGTGGCGTCTAAAGTACTGTATCTGAAATAAAGTAAATACCCAAGTGTAAGGTGGACAGGGGCTTGACCAGGGGTGGAATGCAGTACAGGCTAACATGGGGAATTAAATGTCACAGTACTGAATTTGTTTCAAAAAGACCAAATTATAAGGCACGTGCATTCTGGCATAATAGGTATCCACGCCCCTGGCCCCCGTTCCACAGAACAATCGTAACGCTGTGAGTGTCGTAACTCCTTAGCAACTCCATTTCAACGTACAGAAGTTACGACTCTCGTAGCGTTACGATCGTTCTGTGGAACGGCGGCCTTGTTGATAGTGCAAGTAGGCCCCCTAATTCGCCTCTATGAAACGGCATAACTCCAACGTAACGTAGGCCTATTAGATCTACCATAGTAAGTATTGTATAGTACAATGCTTACTGTAGTAGATGAGGTTATCCGAGAGTTACGCTGTTGCGTACAGGAGGGCATGTACATGTATGTTTGACTAGTGCTTTAAATTTATTCTTGATGAAAATTCATGACATAGGCAGGGGCGGGGCCAGGGGTGAAATAATTAGAGATACGAGTGCTTACGGAAAATATCTCCCGAGTGAAATTAATGTTCACAGTTCCGAGCTTAATTTCACGAGGGACATATTTTCCGTAACACGAGAACCATTTAAAAAAGACGTGATCAACACTGTTGATTATGGAGTCGTTATTACACAGTAGATATCCACCACGTACTAGTATATTGAATCATGTGCAAGCCCACGTGGCAGCCTACGGGAGGACCGTGGGAATGGTACAGTCCTGTGTTTGCTTTCGAAGGACAACATTATCTGCAGTCACGGGTCTCGCGGCGTAATAGTAACTACGCCCCTGGTAGGCCCACATGAAGATGAAAACAAGTCTTACGTTAATGAATTAATGGCGAGTTGCTTCAGCACTTCTAATCCGGCATCTTCAGGTGTGAATGCCATAAAAGCCACATAGAAGTCATGTGATAAAGGGAGAGCACCCCACGATGCTGGGTCGTCACTGCTGACCACTAAAGGATAGTTCTCTGCGAACAGAGTTATCGCCCCGTGGTTTCTTAGATCATCAACCAGTTTCAGCACCTGAAAGTTTTTTTTAAATTCTGACATTAAAGTAACATTTACCATTTTCTCCCATCATTTAGATGAATAAAGGCAAACCATTTCAAATAGGTCACGTAAACTTGGTAGGTATTTTAAAGGTTATTTTCATCCATCGTATAATGTGCATAATTAACTAATGTAATTAATTATCGAAGTGTCTAAATACGAGCATTGAGAGTTGGTGTCGCCACCTACCGGTCACAACAGTATTACAACTTGTATTTGTGCATCCGGTTCCCAGGCTTGCCATGAACCCGGATGTTATGTGACGTATGTCGATGAGCGAGGTTACCTGATTTGAGATAGGGTTCACTTCTACAGCGATGTTCTTCTCCTTGATGATCTTCATCACTTCTGGGTGCTTGTATATTGCGTAGCCGTGGCCAACTCGGGAAGTGTTCAACAGGATGGCATCAACCAAGTTCAAATCCACTTGCGTACCTTTCCAATCTGTATAAATAATAGTAGCAAAACTAACAATATTCTAGTAAATAATAACATATAATAAAACAGTAGTAGTAGTAGTAGTAGTAGTAGTAGTAGTAGTAGTAGTAGTAGTAGTAGTAGTAGTTGTAGTGTGTTAATTTGTAACGCGCTAAAATTCCACACTGAGGCAAGCGCAAGGCGTCAGCAATAGGCAACGACGAATGAAGACAATAAAAACAGGTTAACAAATAGAGATATTTAGGCTCAGGAAAGTAAGAATTGAACAGATATGTTTTGCGCTGTGATTTGAAATGGTGCACATTTCTGTAGTAGTCCGGCAGAGATGTCCGTTTTATAGCAGCTGAAGGAATGCATTTTTATCTTTACCACCATACACGAAACATGCCATCCGTGAATAGGCACTGTTGCGATAGCGATAAACCCCTTACTATGGACATTTGCGTGCGGATGCCATGAGGTATATTGCGGTTGGAATGTAAACAAATAAACCGAATAAAATAACTTGAACGGATGTTCTTACGTTGATTAGCGTAACAGGCACAATGGCCTGGGTCCCGTTGCACGGCAATCATGTAGCGCTACAGTAGTTGTAAGTCCAATTGTAGAGTCTTCTACAATTGCAATTGGGTTGCACGAAGCTCTTGTAGGCTATCTGAATAAGACAGCGCTACAACTATTGTAACGGCAGTTGTAAGTTCCTACAACTATTGTAGCCTACAAGAGCGTCGTGCAACTCGACCCTGTTTTCTATGATACTTCAAGTCAAACGACCATGGTACATTTGAACGGTATTCGTACATCCTAAATTGGACTCCAATGGCTCAAATTAAGGCAATATGTACCGATACCTATTGGCAATCATTAATAAAAGAAATACTCGCGCCAATACCCGGAAGTATGAGATGAACATGTGAATGATAACCTTGTAGCGTCTTGACCTTGTAGGGCACACGGGGTAATAATGTAGTGCTATGAGTATTCTTTCGATCGTGGATTTGGTGCAATAGAAATGTCCACATTATTATTATTAATATTATTATTAATA
This sequence comes from Lepetodrilus schrolli, assembly GCA_032361225.1. Lineage (NCBI taxonomy): Eukaryota > Metazoa > Mollusca > Gastropoda > Lepetellida > Lepetodrilidae > Lepetodrilus > Lepetodrilus schrolli. Next base: position 7,836 of record JAUTBT010084467.1, on the reverse strand, counting down.
TTATTATTAGTAGTAATAATAGTAGTAGTAGTAGTAGTAGTAGTAGTAGTAGTAGTAGTAGTAGTAGTAGTACTTCCGGGTTTTACCCGATATGTGTTATGCCCATTTAAAATTATCAACCTGTTTCTCCAGCATTAAAGAAGTACGGTACATCTACAGGTGGGTCGAGATTGGAGGGATAGAGGAAGTCCTGTAGGTAGAACTGTAGCGGATGTGACGGGCCCTCCCGACCCACGATGTCATAGCCGCGGAGGATGTCGGGAAATAGCTGGTGGAGGTGCATAAAGAGTTTGATGTCATCCAGCATTGACTTCCTGTGGAACCATCTACGTAAAAATAACACTCTACAGAAAAGAGACGATGAGGACATCTTTGTGTGCTATAACTATTAGTATTAATAATATGCTTATAGTGTTTTTATGTCACTTTTTATTTTGCATTGGGTTTTAGAGCCGCTTTCCAGATTATTTCACTTATATGATTGCTTTTCAGTTTAAGGCAGGAGGAAACACACAACATCCATAGTGCCGAATGTTGCAGTAAACCTGCGAACACCGGCTGGTACTGACAGACCAATATGCATAACATACAATGAGTATAACTGTATTGCTGCACTATTATATAGTCAGAGCATTATGTCGAACCTACGTATCATCTTGAAAATTGTGTTAATGGTATACTAATATATACGAGTCGGAGGTTACCTGCTGCCGCTCTGAATGATCTTGCAGCCGATGAAATCCGAATGTTGGTTGATGAAGTTCTTCGTGTACTCTCGGTATCGGCGAAGAATGTCCGCCTCGTCATGTCTAGTTCCATCCAATTCATACACCTGAAATGTAGTGAATACTTTCAGTTCATACATCTGAAATATAGTGAATACATTCATTTCATACACCTGAATATAGTGAATACATTCAATTATTCAAATAACTGAAAGGGATATTTGCAATGCTCTATGTATATATATTTCTCCCCCCTGTCTTAGCATTTAGATGGATGGATGAATCGATATACCAATAGGTATACGTAAGTGTATATGGATGGATGGGCGGGTAGATTTGGATGCATAGATTTGATGGGTGGGTAGATGAATCATGGATCATGGGTCCAACTATATCCGTGGATCCATCCATGCACTCATCCATCTAGATGGATACACGGATATATTTGGATGATTCGATTGGATTGGTGGATGAATCTTGGTTAGATGGGTAGGTTTGGATGGGCGGGTCGATTTGCCATCATTTGGATGGATGGGTTGGGTGGATCGATTGGTCGATCGATAGATGGGACGGGTTGTATGTATTAATTGGATGGGTAAATGGATGCATGATGGGATGGATGAAAGGATGGATGGATTGGATAGGTAAGTGGATGTATGATGCGATAGATGAAAGGATGGATAGATGGATGGATGGATGAGTAGATTTGGATGGATGGATTGGATGGATGGATGGATCGATCGATGGATTGGACGGTTTTGCTGTATGATGTATGGACGGGTAGGTTTGAATGGATTGACAGATAACTGAATGGATGATGGATGGATGACTAGCCTCTATAGCGAGGCGGGCTTACTGGACCGAGTTCATCTCTGATTTCCACATACTGCACGTTATCTGCCAGGAACTCTCGTTGCATTTCTTCAACGTAATCTTCAAAAACCGGAGCGTACTTGTACAGACCACTGACAGTCCGGAAGTATTTACTGAACCTGTTCCACACGTCGTCGATAGTGGGGTAGTCTACTTCCGGGTGATCCGTAGCGATACTGATTTTACTGATCAGACTACAAACAGAAACACGTGGGAGGTGAGAATGCAAAATTCAATTCATTAACATTAATAACGAGCGACGTAATGAATCTATCGAGATCTACACATATTTCTCTAAAAACAAACAGGATATTGATTAGTATTGAACATTTGGATTTTCTTTTTAGCAAACAAGTTTTAACTAGCCAACAACTTGAACAGAATCTTAGACAACCCAGATCACTTTTTCTTGCCGTCAGATCACGTGTATCAAACCTTGAATTTAAAAGGAAGCCTATCACATATATCGTTTATTCCAATTAGCATAGATCTTACTTAGACTTCCATGATTGTATGCTAGCAAACGATACAGAGTAACAGGTAAGCAGCTGGTAAAAGCAGACCGGATCCGACGATTTTACTTTCCCCGGGAAAAAAAACGATTTCGGATTATCTTATCATAACATGATAAGGGTGCTAAATTTATTTGTATGTTCACGTCATGGACATCATTATCAATTAAATCATTTTGTTTTTACACAAATTACACAGTCTGAATCTATTCAAGAGTATGGCATACTTTTAGATAAACCATTTCTAGTGTAACATGAAGTGGCTCGTTTTGGATTTTTCATTGATCACTGACTTAACTGCAGTGGTATAATCGGATGTTATTCCCGCCAATTTAAGTTTAAACATATTTTATTCAAGATGAAATGGATAGGATACAAGTTATTAAAACTTAAATGAAAACCGCTCCAAGATGGGGAGAGAAGAAAGAAAGATTAAGAATGAACGACACAAGTACATATTCTACAATAGTAAATATTTACATAAGCATTTTAAGCACATCGTTGTGTTTGTTTAATAACTGTACTAACTAAAATAGTTTCATTTTCAGATACATTTAAGTCCGAACAGCCATTTAGTAATAGGTTAACATTATGTTGAATAGTAATTCTTTGAATATTTTCTAGCATGTCTTCACGATATGTGTTGTATGTCGGACATTCAAGTAAATAATGGACAGCGTTCTCACAGGGACTACCACATAGACATGAAGCAATATCAGATATTCCAATTTTAAACAAATCGTTATTCAATGGACTGACGGAATATCTAAGTTTAGTGAGTAACATACAATATTTCCTTGCCCCATAGGAATAATAGTCAGGTGCAATAATATATCGGTTTCTTATTATTTTGTTATTGTTGTTGCTTTTCTTGTTGTTGTTTTGTTTGTTTGTTTCTCTTTTTTTTTCTTTTTTTTTTCGTATGGTAGTAGGAAACCTGCAACACATGTAGCGCTTAGTGCTGCAGTGAACCAGCAGGAATCGGCTTGTACTGACTAACCACGGATTTTGTCATTCCAGCGTATATACCTTTAGCAATCGGTCGTTGAACCTCATTTGTAATCGTAATATAGTGAAGTAAATATGTAGAAGAGTAAAATAGACCTCACTCGCGATCAAACTGATCCGGATTTCCGGATTCCAGTCGTTTGGTCTTCACCAATTCCCAGGAACAGTCTGAAACAAGCATTTAACTTAGACACTCAAAAATTAACACAGATATATCAGTGCTTAAATTGTGTTTAATATGTAATATTACATCCAAATATGATCTTGCTACTTTTTCATTTATTATGTTAAATCTAAAACTATTTATGGCAACAGAACTATTAGTTCTTCGGTACCTTGCTATATGATATTCAGATATTGGATTAGTTTCAATTGTTGCGTAAGTAAGTACGTAGCATGCGAAAACATAAATTTGATATATATTATAAATACTAATATTGATACAGGTTTGTGTGTCTCTAATATTTTATTTATATAGCTGTTGGTATTTAACGAACATTACAAAAATAATTGTTGGCATGGTATCCTATTTAATTCACAAAACTACATTATAATAATATTGATTATCTATTTTTAAGATAACAATACAATACTTAATTAATATTAATATTAGTATTATATAATAATTATTATTAATAATAATAATAATATAATAATAATAATAATAATAATAATAACAATAATATAAAAATAATAATAACAACAACAATAACAATAATTATGAAATAATAATAATAATTGTTGTCTTATTGTATTAGATTTAATATAATACTCACATGAGTTGTGCGGTGGTTTGTCAAAGAATTGGAACTTGATGTTCGTGTATTTGTCTGTACACATGTAGCAGTGATCTCTGTACGTTACGTTCTTGATCGTCCAGTCTAAGCTCACAATTGCCGAACTGTGGGTGTGCAGTGCTCCGCCTGATGTGCAGAACAAAATAATTAATCATACTTTAATACAATCATTATTATAATGTATTAAAGACGTTAGTGTTAAATTGGTTATTATTCTGATAACAATATGCGTATATTTATAATACGCCAAATATCATCCTCGAAACACAGAGTATTAAGCTTTTTTAACGTGATCTGACGGATGTTAATTCGGGATACTGTTCTGTATTTCGAGGATGGCCGAATCCAAGAGTGGCTCACAAAGAGATATCATAGAGATACAGAGAGATGGACAGACAGAGAGAGATACGTGGTTCAGACCGACAGACAGAATAGTTAATTTAATGTAGAATGCAGTTGGTAAGACTTGGACTCTGTATACACTAATAAATTTATTACTCATTAGATTAAACTAAACGTGTTAAATGTGACTGACCTATCTGTTGATTACAAACTATTACCTATATGTATTTGTGGTTATGTATTACGCATTTTCTTTCAATACTTTATTTTCTAATTTACTCCGACGCAAATGTGGCGTGCATTAGTATTAATTACCCCATCCTTTAAGACGCAAGCCCAATGCCTCCTTTCATACACCACCAACATTTACTGAGTTTGGGGCTCTAGTGCGCGTTTACCCTTGACCGTATTAAATCGTATCCCAAGATAAGCAAATCAGCAGTGAATTTATCTCAACTTTCGACATACTGACTTTTATCTAACCTTTTGGCATTTGTTTGATGATCTTGAACACAGTGCTCTGTTCGATGAGTTCCTTTGAGAGAAAGAAATTAACAGACGCAGGGAATGTGGTTCCGTTGACGCGAGCGGAGACGAATTCCAGTCTCTTTGCTTTCAGCAATATCTCGCTGACTCTTCTTTCTGCCGGGTTAAGTTTTTGGTCGTGACCGAATCTCATCGAAATTTCCTTGTCTTCCACGTTTTGTCTTTCCGTGTTGTAATCCTTAACGCTGATGCACGAAACACGAATCAGCAACTGCAAGCAGCATATCACTGCCATACACCGACATGCCTTCGACATCGTCGTGCTCTTGTCAACGTCTATGTGCAGCGAGGACCTTTTAGATTAATCTTATCAGAGGTTGCAAGAAGCATGCGCAATGTCTACTTACAATAACATTGCCGTAATTCCCATAATATGCGGAAATGAAGTTCAAAACACATGTTTTTGTTTTTCTCGCGTATTAGATTAATACGATCTAGTTGATATAACAAGTTCAAGTCTTTTGATTGGCATTGTGCTAAGAGTGCGTAAAATACGACTTCACATACGAAGGCAATTACAGTATAGATTGATTATTTAACTTATATATCATTTATCGATTTTTAAAATGGTTTCTAATGACATTTTAGGAATTGAATGAATATGTGTTGCGCCCCGCCACATAAGCTACAGTACCCTAATAGATCATGGGATTGAAAACAATAACCTTGGACCTTACCATCCTCGCAGCAAAGGGGTATTAATTCCCTTCAGGACTCACTGCATGTGGTACCAAATGCAATGGCACACGTCTAAAGGGGAAACTTGCACAAACAGCCAACCAAATGAACTAGACATATATAGGGACTAGTCCACCTGCTTACGTAAAAAAAAAAAAAAGAACATGTTTTAACAAATGGGATTAAATTAATGTTCATAATAATATTGTAAGTTCTATAACACATCGTGTAAGTTTCTATATATATTTTTTTAATACCATTGTTTATGATTTATAACGGAGATAATTTGCGATGAACGTCGGTTTCCTTGACAGTTTCCTGAACTCGTATCCATATGTGGATTTGTATGTAATTTAATAACTGAATAAGTTTATGGGTGTTATAGGCACATTAAACAAGCAGTAAAATTTACCAAATTTACTATGAAACGACAGTCACAGGAAATAAAAGTCAATGGATCTGATGGCAGTACTAAATGATTAATAAAGTAAGATATGCATGTTGTGTTAATTATGAGGCCTGCGTTTTTTAGTTTTTTGTTTAAGTGATGCAACTTATAAAATGGATTTATCTATTAGACTTATTTATTAGCTGCTATGAATCACCGTAATTTAGGCAAATATAATTATTATCACAAACATTAACCTACGAAATGTTTTACTACAAACGATATGGAAATACAGTAACTGCAACTGATAACTAATAAATTATCACGTCTGTTTCATCGATAGCCATGCCATGTAGTATTGCAAATCAATCGAGAATGATTTTTGTCTTTCACGGAATAATATTAGTTAAATCCGTTCTTTATTTGACTCGCTTTGACATCCATTGTACCCTATCCTTGCATATATATCCTACCAGTGTGTTCTATCCTTTTGTCCTGTCAATATATTCATATCCATATCCATTATGGCATATCAACATGTAACCTCAGTGTGTTCTAACTCACGACGTGTCCTATTAATGTATGCTATTAGTGTGGTCTGTCAATGTCTGAGTGGCCCATCTGTGTTTCAATGCGCTGTCTGTACCGTGGCAATGCAGTGATCATCTTTGACTTTGGTCTGGCAGACCATCCGGTGCTCGCGGGGTTACTGCAACATTCAGTGGTAAGGATAGTGGGGCTGTAAGTGGGTCACGTTTATTTTTAGAATTTCCAACAATTACCTAGAATCTACCATGTTCCGGTGATAGCCAAACACGAGTACTAGGCCTTGGGTTGATTAAACTCCAGATAAAATGTTAATACGCCTTTTATACGGATCGTATGTGGTAGTTATAAATATTTGTATTTTAATAAATATTTGGTATTTGTGTCTTAGTTAAGTATTTATAGTATCATGGATGTCGTCATAAACAACACCCCTACTAAAGGTAAACTCTACTTATCAGTAACATTGATAGGGTTAGGTTCATAAGGGTGCATAAGCTTTGTGACACACGCGCATTCCTGATTGACCCGTGCATTGCACGCACCATAACCTCAATCCGACTGATGACGTGTTTGGACAGCAAGACTAAAACATAAGGCTATATCTAATTTACTGTAATCTATAAACTCATTATACTAAACATATAATCTATAATGTATTTAGTACAACCATCAGCTTGTTAACTTATAAATGCAACTTGCATTAGTAATATATAATATAAATGAAAGTATTGTGATTCAGTATGTCATATCATCTGTCATCGACATAAAGAACCTTATTAATTCCCTTCAGGACTCAGTTCATGTGGTACCAAATGCAATGGCACACGTCTAGAGGGGATACTTGCACAACCCCAATTGCAATGGCACACGTCTATATATCATCAACTATGTCCATCCTTGCTGGAAGCCGGTTACACGTGTGCTTAAATGTCTGTTCGATTCAGAGATGAATCGTGTTGTTCAGAATGATCCACACGTTATAGATCGCGATACAACGTAAAGTATGTGAATTAAACATCAGCCACGCACATGTCACTGTGTAGGTTATCACTAGAATCGTTAAACCGGATATGACTAGTAATAGAATATGACCCACTTATGCGCGCTATTGCGGATTTCCTCATGCCCTAAACTGACAAGCCATGATATAAGTGAACGAATCTGGAAAGCGGCTCTACACCCCAATTAAAAAAAATTAAATAAAATAACGTGTCTTTGACAAAGGTTAAATTTAATGTTACCGTAGTTACGCCTTTTCATACGAGTGTGCGTGGATCGACACAAACATCCAAGATTTTCACCAGGGGTGCGTTCAATGGAGAATACATATGCATATATATTGAGAATACATATGCATATGTATTCTATGTATTAATACGCGAGCCGTTCAGTGAGCAATACGTATGCATATGTATGCA
>JAUTBT010084466.1:0-12287 GCA_032361225.1 Lepetodrilus schrolli | reverse complement strand
TCGCTTTCAAGATTCTTTCACTTATATCACGACTTGTCAGTTTAGGGCAGGAGGAAACCCGCAACATCCTTAGCGCTAATTGTTGCAGTAAACCTGCGAGTCGGTACTCAGAAGACCTAGGATGATAACTGCATTGCCACTATACAGACATCGCATCATATCAATATCGCATCAGAAAGGTAACTTTCGTGAACATTGATGGCGAGACCCCGGGGCGGGATTTGAAACTTGAAGGAGATTTACATGTGGAATGGAGAGAAGATGATGATGTTGAGATCAAAGGTTGCGAGTCGGCTTGTAACAGAGAAGTAGTCCAGTCAGATAAGGAGGGCAGGAGCCATTGAGAGATTTATATGCGAGGCACAGAAGTTTAATAAATCAATTCTAGCTCGGATTGGTAACCACAATCACATTAGAATGGTAACTTACATAAAGATTTGATTCTGAATTCTGGAGCGGGTCTGAACTTGAGACCATTGGTTCTGAAACTTGATGATCTACCTATGAGCTACCACAAGCCCTGTCAGTGTCACTACGATACAGGAAAAAAAGTAGCCATCTTAGGGGATAATATAAGGGAGTGAACTGCTGCTTAACGACCCTGTGGGAATCTTTCACACATACACTACACGAAGAAGACAATATAACGTATCAGCCACCTATACCTTTCTTTTCAGGAAGGACAGTTTCTCCACCATGTTGTCCAACACACGGGACACTTCTCCGACTGACACGGGCCCTTTCTGGAGGCACTTCTCCAGGTCATTTCCCACGCCTTGCACGTGACACACCTCACGGTCGATACTCTTCTGAGCTGAGCGGAACTTCTTGTTCAGAACTTCGTACGGTACCTGGGTGAAACGATTGGATAGAAAAGATAGTTTATTATTTATACCACACTAAATAAATAGAGCATAACTAGTGCAGTCGACCCCCGTATATCTGGACTTCAGATAACTGGTTTCCTTGATATCCACACGTTTTTTACTGGAAATTTGGTTTTAGCTTACGGTCGGACATATCCGGGAACCAAATAGACAAATTAAGTAAAATATGTGTTCATATTTTTTTTTTAATATATAATATTTAATTGGGGTTTAGAGTTGCTATATAAAATGACTCAGATAACTGGAAATTTGGTTTTCGCTTACGGGCGGACATATCCGGGAACCAAATAAACAAATTAAGTATACCCCAGATATCCATTTCTGTTAAATTTAGGATTTTTTCACACATTACCAAATTTATATAATAGACAAACATTTTGTATTGTTGTCAACACACTGTCCTGTTTAATGCTGCCATCGATCTAATGTGTTTTGACCGTGATTTTGACAACATGGCTGCCTTACCTATTTTGCTAAGCAAACAGCTCGTCTATTATCAGCCCACTATTAGCATTAGCATAGAAACTAAAAGGCCGTTGGTGAAACCATGTCCTATGATGTGCTTTGTATTGAAAGAACACAACAGTAGAGTAACTTCAGTAAGATCTAGGGTCATCGATCAATGTACCTGAACTTCAGTCACATACAAAAACCATTTGAGGAAAATTCATGTACACTGACAAACCAGGACCCTACTCTACGTTATTTTAAACAAAACATCTACTATTTCTAATGAAACAACTCATTCTAACTAAACAAATTACTCCAAAATGTTAAACAATAATTAATTGTCATAATAATTATTATATATTTGATTAGAAAATGATCTGCGTGTTACTTAAATTGGGGTCATTCCGTGTCAAATCACCCAAAAAAAAATAAAAAGTAAACCGTACCCCCTTCCATTTTGCTGAAATTTGGCTTATTGGGCTGAAAAATCTGATATTCCAATTTTAGCTTCATCGGACTAGCGGTTCCTGAGATACGGCCCACCTAATATGGTTCCTGAGATACGGCCCACCCAATATGGTTCCTGAGATACGGCCCACCCAATATGGTTCCTGAGATACGGCCCACCCAATATGTGGGATTTCGGCCAAAATGAGCATGGCCGCCATTATTCAAATTATCATAACTAAGTAACTGATAGGTCAAAATTACTGAAATAAGTATTTCTGGAATGGGAATTCCACAAGAATTCCAAATCTTTGACATAGGAGTGTTTTAAAGAGTGATTTAAAGAGTGATGACCTTTTGACCTTGAATTTGACCTTGTGGCCCACATGACCTTGAGATGACCTATCCTGAAAAAATTTAGCCCAACATGTTTTCTACACAATATCTTTTATAAGCCTGTAAAATCAAGTCAAATATCCACACATGAGGCTGAAAATCAGTGTCTTTGCACTTAAAGCAGGATTATGTTCATGGATAAGTTCTGAGGATACATAGTAACCTGCTGCAGACGTTCCTAAAGACAGCTAACTATGATTCAAACAGAAAGTCATCCTCTTTTCATCAGTCAGCTTTTTCAGCCCAGATAAGCATATAAACCAAATTTCAGCAAAATCGAAGGGGGTACGGTTTATTTCATTGGGTGATTTGGCACGGAATGACCCATTGACGGCAGAGGGACAAGTCTATCAAAACTGGGATGGATAAATCAGCCGACAGTACAATCGGTATATGTGAAAAATATGGCATGCATTCGCAGATATGTTTGTATTTTTTTTTATAGTGACCATTCAAACTGCAGTTAATTGTAACTTTTTAACGTAGGATAATTACGGGTGGGGGTCCGAAGACAACATGGGTATCAATGTTCAGTATTTTCAACACAAACGAGTATCCAGCCAATCAGACCGCGCCACACAAATGCTGTTGTTAAACTCCTTCCAGCAAGCGTCATCCGGCTGAAGGCAGTGGTCATACACTCAGTGGATGACGCTGTAAGGAGTTTGACAGCGGCATTTATATGGCACGCTCTAATTGGCTGGATACTCGTTTGTGTTGAAAATACTGAGCGTTGATGCCCATGTCATCTTCTGGAGTACCATCCGTAATTATCCAGTGTTAAAAAAGTTACAAGGAAGTACATTTTAGACAGATAAATGGACACAATGAAACGATACCAATGTATGAGTAAATGCATGCCATATTTTTCAGTTATGCGGCTGCCAAACTGATCTACTGAGTGAGTGATTATGGAGTTTAACGTCGCTGCGGAAATCTTTCACCCATTTGCGACGACAATGATCTACTGATTTGCCATATTTACGGAAAGACTTCCGCCTGCACCCCTCTTTTTTTCCATGTTTTCCTCTCCCATCTTTAACATTGAGAAAACATTCCGTACTCAAATTTCATCTTTTCTAGAAATGAAACACAAATTTTGATTCCAACCGGGAATTGAACCTGCGTCAACCTGTAAATGGGCGATAAGTTACAGTGTTCGAGCGCCTAACCAACTGCGCTACTGGGGAACACATGAAAGCCTAATACAAATGTTCAAAGTCTTGTCACTTCGCGTGCCGTATGAAGACTATAAGGAGTTTAATGCTATTATGGATGAGTCTGATACTATTACAGATGCTTTGGTCCGCGACGTCTAAAGTTATATTTTACCACCGATGCAGTACCATAGTGCTTCGATGTTTGCGATTATCTTTGTTGTTCATAAAATGTGTCCAAAATATTTTAAATTACATCGCTAACCCTAACCCTAAGATAGTAAAGTGGGGACCCAAGGGGTAAAGAAGACTGTGTATGCTGTAACGTACGTATATGACATCACATCAGCAATTGGCCACCCTCGGACAGTTCAGTTGGTTAGCCGAGTGTCATATCATGTGACATCCGGGTTGCATATTAGATTTTTATCGACAGACACACATGAGTCCGAGTTGTACATGTTTTTTTTCAGCATTTCGTTAAATCAATATCCTTAATAATTACGTTATTCTAATGTCGCGGATATGATTGCATGTAATAAAATGACACACATGTGAATAGAAAGGAATAAAAGGGAGGTTGGTGCGGGCGTAAATCATACCATATTTACATTTCATGGATGTAAAACTATAATCATAAATTGTTCTTTAGTACTTAAGAACATATGTAGTCCAAACGAAGGCTAGGAGTGCTTGCCATACAACTTTGACGTAGACTAGCGACGCAGATGAGAAAAATGTAGACGGGCCTTCGCAGGAAATTGCTTATTTTCAGAAACATATAATCTGCAGTGAAGTACAAATAATTCATTATGCTTCAGACAAATCGTGTCTATTGAAATAGTACTGAACAACATACTAAGATGGTTAAATGCACTCATAATTTAAGTAAATGTCACACCTTCAATGTTGAATGTTCGAGGGACTTGACGTCCGCCATGATTGTTTTCCTCGGAAGTTGGATAAAAATAATAATATTAATTGGAACTGTTCGATATCAAGTACGTAGATTTGACTCTTATTTTAAGAGAAAGTTTTCCCTTTAATGTGTTGGAAAAAAATATCTTAATTTTGCAGGCCGTAAATAACTTCATAAGCGGTACGGAAAACCCCGAAGAACAATATCTCGCGACAGAACAACTGAACTTGCGAGATTTGGCGAGAGCACGCGCCATTTAGCGGCAGGTCTAATGACTATCGAAAGTTTTTCTATAATCGAGGAGAAAGACTAATTATTGCAGTAATTATTGATAATAATTACGATATTTTGAAAAACCGATTTCTTAAATGACTCGATAACATCCCGGTTAACCAAGAAGGTGGCCGTGGAGTTTATAGGGAGTGTTTGAATCGTGTTCACGGAAAGCTCGAGGTTTGTGGCGGACATATCGAGTCTTTGTCTTGGATCCAAAAGGTGAGTTTAATCGAGTGACTTTGATGTAGTGCCGTCCGATAAGTAGTAGTTTAACGCGTAAATCAGATATCACGCCGATTGGATTACTCATCAGCAGAGTCAAACAGAATGTTTTAAAATGTAATTTCGCCGATAACTTTTCATGAGATAACTGACAAGTTTGTACAAAATTAGGTCACCGCTAGTCGACAACCCATGCTGTCGAGACCGCTTATGAATTTACGCACCAACGAAATATTCCTGACGAAAATCGGTAATTTATCGATTTGACAATGTTTGCGAAAGGTGGATGTCATGATTCCACCATCTGCTGAGCATTTGGTTGTGATTGATAAGCACGTACGCTAAATATTCAATATATTTTCAACTGCTTCCATGCTTGCACCACAGGACATTCATGTCGATGCATTTTATGCAAATGACCCCCAGCGAAGGGGTGTCGATTTCTTTCTAGCTTGATGACTGATAGAGCTCTTCTTCCCTTTGTTTTGCTGTTTTCCTTCCAGGAATATGGTCTGCTTTGGAAGCGAAATCAAAGCAGTAAATGCTAGTCGTTTAGTATCGATTGAAAGCAGATCAATATTATCATATTTTGGATTTGGAGGGTTGGACTACTTTTCATTTGAGTCTGGACAATAAGTAGGTGAGTGCAGTGACACTAGAACAGAGCTATATTTAAAGCTAGCATAGCTAGTAATTGAAACGGTCATGACATTATATAAATTTAGTGTAGACCTGACTGCAAAGGGACCTGACAGACATATTATAGATTATTGAATTAATAAACAACAACCTTGGTGTTATTTTCAAATATGGTTAATACCAGTGTCATTTAATATATCTAATGAAAGCTATAAATAAACTCAGTTGAATCGCAGATCATTATCAGTAAAATATATATATAGCCAGCTGTTGCTAAATAAAGTAAGGAACATCTTTAGGGAAGCTTTCTACCAAATTTCAGATCTTGGCTTGTGGAATCTGGTGCCATTCTTCATCCAATGCATCTTGAAGAGTAGTTGGAGCCTGCATATGTTCGGAAATTCTTTGTTGTTAAAAATAATATAACGTTCAATTTATATCTTCAAAAAGGTTCCTGGCCCTTAATTAGTTTTCTTTGAGTATATTAAGTCTCTGACATCATCTTATTCATTGAGATAACAAGGATGATGGTGATGCATTACTATTAATAATTATTATCTATTGGTCAATTCTGAGAGCATAGCTGTCTTGATCGTTACCCTCCAGTGATGACGTAATTCCAACTGATTTTATTCAGCCGTCAACGGAACGTCACGCTAATTTAATCCAGCAGCGACAAGGTTAAATGGTTTCGATACCAACAAATGCATTGAAAGAACATATATTTACTGTTTTACAATTTAATGTAATGTTTAAAAATGTAAGTGATTTGATAAATTGTGGAAAGAAAAAACATCAATATTGAATCAATTTACATATAAATGCCTTCAACCATAGATAGTTAACTATTTAATCATGGTAAAAACAATAAATTATTAACTGAAAGTAAATACATTTGATTCTAGTAGGTACTCCAAATTTCTACACAAGTACCCATTATTTGTCATGTTTTCAGATGTCCAGTTCGAATCCGACCACATTATTAATTACTGATAATTAATTAAAATAGCTTGTATTCAGCATCAAATACAATAATTATAACATTCTTTCTAATACACAGTTTACCAATCATACTTTTACTTTTGAAAAACAACATTAATTTAATGGATAAGCCCATAACTATACGTGGATATGATAAGCATATCACATACTTGTAAACATAGCTATAGATTTCATTATGCATGCGACTCCTGAGCGAGTTGTTTACAACAGGTGCGAGCTCCGGCCACTCTACTTGTTGTCCTCTAAAAATATGTAAATAATATCAAAATTATTTGATAGTAACATGCAGTCTTTGCAAGATATATCAAATTTATCATTTATAATTGGTATAAATTATATTTAATGCTAAAATGATAATGCTTAGTAAAACATTGCATCGCCCACAATGCTTTCCACTAGGCATTTTACGGAAAACTGTGGTTTATTTTTGACAGAATAAAATGAAAATAAATGCAAAATCCTGTTTAGAACAGTCATGGCAAGTACTTTATTTGATAATTGGATGATTATAGTTATAAAAAAATCACTAATTATGTTTCATTATTAATCATATTTAGTCTTGCTAACTTGTTTTCAGTCTTGTCATATCTTGTCCGTGTTGACACTTTCGATTATGATTGACAGGTCAAGAAAAATGGAGTCCATTCAGCATTCTGTAAATTGGTGTTGCACATTTCATCATATTTTGAAAATGGCTTGATACTTTTAGCCCATATTTTAAACCATATATTTACTATATATTTCCGTCCTCTGAAAACAATAAATATGATTTTTGGATACATATTTCTAGAACTGTTTGTAGGCAAAGATTCGCAAGAAAACATGCAGCAGCCATGTTCATTTGACATAGTTCTTTTTATGGTAGAAATGCACTAGTCTAGATAATTACAGTTAATCTTTATAAGCATGATGCATATGGGTCACATCTTTTTATATCAACAGACTTTCATCCATATCAGTTTGTTATTAATCGACATTGATGATTTTAGCAGATCGTGTCCAGCACTCGTTTCTCGTAATTTTCACACAAAAGTGCATGTTTTGCTGCAAAAAATGCAATCAACTCTAATTAATTTATTCAAAATCACATATTCATAATAATCACTGTATATCAAGACTAGGTTGTTCTGGACATGAAACAATCATTTTATGTGACTATATTCCATCAAAACCTCTGTTTTCGTCGTTTGAATTGGCAGGCTGGCAACCCGTTTATGTACGGGTATGGCAGCATGAGGGTTAATATGGTAGGTTCACAGTTTTACCTACACTGCAATATCCGAGAACGCCCTACATGAAACGGTTTATTTTTTTGCAGCTATTTTGGTGCAATTTGATACTATCAATTACTGTTATTAATTTTGCTTACATTGCAAGTCAATTGTTTTGTTTTGTTTTTATTTATTCAAAATTAAATGTTGCAGTTTGAACTACCGGTGGTAGTGTGATGTTTAAATCCAATATCAGTTCCTTTTATACTTGATATGAGGTACATGTACTTTCTATTATACTATTGCTTTCATCCATTTTAACTAGATTTTTTTTTATAACATTGATTGACTTTGACTTTCTTGATCGTAGACAATCTTCATCTCTAGACAGCAGATGGAAGGTCATGACCTAAAGCCCAAAAGGTTAGGTTTGTGGGTGATAAGCCAAATTAATTAAAACTCTAAGCGATCTTGGTTGCATCAAACTCTTAGGTTTCTAATAGAGTAGTAGCAGCCTCAAAGTTACCAAATTTTCTAAGGAGCGATTTGGCTCCTGCAGATCCAGAAATACTTAAAATAAGTGAAATACTGGTTGCCAAGTGCAAAATTAGGTCACCATGGCTCCCAAATTAGTCTCTAAATCAGCCCTGAGTAGGATAAAATAGTAATGGTAGTGCAGGTGCACTGTAGATTGATGACCTGGTATTAATGTATGCAGATGTTGATATGCTTGTTTGGGACTAGATGTCAATACAAATGCAAATTCATAAATTTCCTTACATTTAATCACTTTTGTAGGTGGTAGATTGCATGCCTTTAATTCATGAAAAACATTATTTTAATAGTCGCACACTTTTATTTGGGTCGGCCGGGTTACTGTAAACACAGGTATTATTCTTATATGCCTAACTACGAGAACACAAAAACGATAAATCTATGCATTCAGGAAATATTTATCAAAACAAACAGCATGATGTTTAGGAAATCTTGGAGATTAAAGCTAGATGTCGTTTATGACCTAGTTGTAGTGGCAGTAGACAAGTCTACCTATCTTAACACCTACCATTATGTACCATGATAACAAGTGTCAGTGGCCAATTATCATTCCTGTCAATATTACTTTAAGCTTGTGAAGTACACCATGTAGACAATCACATTGGTCTTAATAATAATAGTGGTGTCTACCAGGGGGTCGAAACGTTCTTACCATTGTACAATCTTAAAGATTCACATAGTAGGGCTCTGAAAATGTTACATACATTCTTAGGCTAAAATATCCTAAGAACTTCCGGGAATAGGCACTCGGATAAATTGGTTCTGAATCTGTATATGTTTAACCCTCTACATGCTGAAGGCAACCGGAGATGCCTAAGGAGCTGTACCTACTCCAGCAGGGAGAAGGTTAACAGTAGGATCAAGATTTAATTATCCATGTGTGTTCCAGTTCACTAACAGCGTCATTTAGAGTGTATTATATTTTATTAATATGCTG
This sequence comes from Lepetodrilus schrolli, assembly GCA_032361225.1. Taxonomy (NCBI): domain Eukaryota; kingdom Metazoa; phylum Mollusca; class Gastropoda; order Lepetellida; family Lepetodrilidae; genus Lepetodrilus; species Lepetodrilus schrolli. The sequence continues at coordinate 3,189 of JAUTBT010084466.1, read as the reverse complement.
CTTGTTTCCCATCTATTTTGTAATACATAACCTCTCTTCATGGATAATGGTATGGATAATCATAACAACTTATTTGTCAATAATAATAGCAATTATCAATATATTTCACTTCCAGCCCTAACTCTAGTAAAATTAACAATTCAACATGCACAGGAGGTCATTGACCTGAGTACACAAATGAAGCCGGAGATATATATGAACACTGTTGTTGTCAGTGATTCTGCTCCTTCAGGTACATCTCCTTCAGGTACGTCGTGTAGAAGGAAATCTTGAGATAATTCTAAATAATTATTCACAGTATAGTTGCATACAATTACTAAAGGAAATCACAGTTGTTCTTTTACCTGCTGGATTAGGTACATGCATTGCTCTTTATGGCAGCTCTGGTTGCCTTCAGCATGGAGAGGGTTAATAATATCAATGTAATATTGTAGTTGCATATGGGTAAAGTATATCCGCTGGTTTTTATAATAGGGTTGTTTCCATGAACGATGAAATAGCAGTGCGGTATGTGCAGAACTACAAAAACATACAACAACACCCAAACAAACAGTTTCACAACTTCCGTGTAACATTATCCTGTACATCATCTATGCTATTAATTATACTTTACAGCACTTTATGGCACTGTCACAGCTGTCGGCTGCAGTTTGACTAATTTCCATGGCAGTTGGTGTCGCAATCTCTGCCCACTCACAGCCTGACTGCCAGCAGATCCCTTCACAATATACTGCCAGCACATCATAACAAAGTATTGTCGTCCTCGACTAGTGTTAAAATGGTTGAGGGCCTGTGCTGTAGACAGCTGACAGGACTGGGCTGTAGCCAGGCTAGCACTGACTACTACAGTTATGTTGCCTGCTGGGGTGGTAGACAGATCTTCAAGTGGGTCACAGGGTCACATAGCTACACTCCCAGTCCCAGCCTTCAACAATTTCCACCAGTCTGGGCTAGGCCAAAAGGAGAGCTAGGATGATTTGCTACCAGTGACAACTCTCTTCTTCTCGTCAGCTTTTTGAAAACTGCCACGTTCATGCAGGTTAAATTTGTTAAAATTTAATATTTGTGCTGTTTCAAGTTTTTGTCAATGTGGAGGTGTCCATGTATAATTGCAAATACCTTTTAAATAGACATGTTTAGACATATTGGCTAGGAACATTGATTAATGATGAATTGTGGTATGAATTATGCAGCAATGAAAACTATAAATATATTTAATATGTATTTGCTGAATCGAGTCACTGACAAATACAACTGTATGTACGTACATGTGTTACATCATTCAGAAATGTATTCTGATTGTCAAACATACACAATTATGATTTGTCAAACATACACAATTATGATTTGCCATGTTTGCATATTACATTTTCATCAGACATGTGTTACATCATGTACATACAATTGTACTTGTTATGTACCTGGTACTGCATTTACAAATAGATCATTGACATGTGGCAGTGCTTCAGATTGATTAATTTAGTTGGTTAATGAACACGATAAATGTCAAATGCTTCTCTTGGAATTTTATCCCAAGGATAATTTTAATTCCCTAATTTGCAAGCCTAGGGGAGGCATTACTATCGCTATTTTAGGAATTAAAATAAATATATTTAAAAAAAATGTAGGTCAGTAGGGGAATGTCTCTGCAAACGCAGTACATAGTTAGCGAGCACTTCCTGTTTCGTACAGAGAGAACAATAATCCTTTCTCGGCCACCACTGTGACACTAGCCTGCAGGCAGATCACATTTATATAACAGTGACCTAGTTGCAGTGGAGCGGAACTAGTTTCTGGCTTTATTGGGGCGTGCAGTGTGCAGAACTTGTGTTGGTCTTGAAACAGATGTATTTGTATATCTCGCGGACCATCGCACTTGTTGAATGGAATACTGGATACAATTTTGGACCAGTGCTAAACCATTGTGGCTGGACACCTTTCGTGTCTATTTTCTTTTTCATCATGTGTGTCATTGCATATGGGTGGAAGTATAATTCACTCATGTGTGCTGTTTTATTTTTTCTTTCCTTGTTGTTAATTGAGCGTTGTACAGTGATAGAAACTTACCTTTCAAACTTGCTAACCCGAATAGTGGTACAAATAACAAATGTTATAAAAAACATGAATTTATAAGAGCCCTCGGTATGGAAGGATAGCTTTAGCATTGGGAGAAATGGCCCAGGCTATTTCTATTAGGTGTGTAACAATTCATCGGTGCATCGTGATACAAAGTTTGACGATTTATGTATCGTATTACAATGCTTCGTATCAAGACACAATGATACAGATGTATATTGTTTCCTGATTAATGATCATGGAATACATCTGTGAAATCCGTACAGAATATAAATATTGTGTTCCTAAACATGCAGTAATTGACCTGTTGGATAACACATGTGGATGTTTCTTGTAAACACTAAGCAGTAAACACATGGGAAAACTAGGAATCCACTGTTTTCATGGAACACCATAAGTTAGCTGAATGCGTCATTTGCAAAGGTGGTGATCCCTCTATTTAACCAATTTGCCGTACTTGGGTTAGGTTGAGGGTTAAAGTTACGATAGGCATATATTTTTTAATCTAGCAGCTACATAATTATCATTGTTTTTGCGATGATAACTCTATTATTAACGGAAATATCCAGCTGTTCCATCAGTTGTCTACCATAACTTCCAATAGATAATAGCCGATCCGATCAAAACTGCACGTCTCTGAATAAAGTAATATGGAATATTTACTGTAAAAACAATCATCAAAATTCTTTTATTTAGTTACAACATTAATGCCTAGCTGTCTGTGCAATTAATTAAATACATTTTGCAACCGAGATTCGGACACATTTAATAATAAAAGGGTTAGGGCACCTGGTATCCTCCTTTGGCTTTGCCAAATCAACTGTGACAATATTTCAGCTTCAAAGTACTGTATACCAGGAAATGTTTGAGGTTGGAAATTTCGAGGTATTCGAGGTTAATTTGTCAACCTCGAACTAATTCTGCCCACTAAAGTTTCCTGACGCTGTCAGGTTCAAAACCACACTATCATGCATGAGAGCCTTGTGCGCGTCAATATACATATCCATTTTGACATGTGCAGTTTTCAACGTTGTACTAACGTATATGTACAACTAATCATCATATATTTCAATAAGGAAATAATAGCGATAGTAAATTTAAATGCAGGAACAA
>JAUTBT010084465.1:1125-12288 GCA_032361225.1 Lepetodrilus schrolli | reverse complement strand
CAGTATGAAGAAAATGGTAAGCAATTTAGGTTCCATTAGGAGGCCTACATGGGTATCGTTTCATGAAGCTCTACTACAAGACTAGTCTATACTGCTCTCGAAGTGATCTTTTATACATGGGGATCATACATTTATGAGAGCTCTATGGCCTCATAGTAGATAAGAGAGATACCCTGGACGACAACTCAACTGGCGCAGATCCCACGGCAAGGCTAACTACTGCGAGTGATCACAATCACAGTGATCACAGTGGTTCTGTCGCGAGCCAGCGTGAACACATTGTAATGATATCTGATGCATCATGATAATAGTAAACTTTGAAGTACATGCATTCGTAAATGTTACTTTAAAACCCTTGCCCAATATTTGACCCGTGAAACCGCTGGTCGTGCCAGTCATCCTGTAAAGGGAAATGCGGAACAGATAACGTCGAACAATGGATGTAACGTCATAATGGGATATGACTGGGCGCTTGTTAAAGAACAATCAGTCTCTAATAGACGGCAAACTGAGGAAACACCCAATTCATCGCAGTGATTTGGAACCAGTCTATTTTGCTGTTGATCAATGCCGTGTTGCAGCTGACGCCGTCGGTGTTAAATGAAATACAATGATAACATCTAAAATTCACACCTGGTTAACAATGATAACTTCTAACTTCACGGGGAAATTCGCAATAGGAACCATTTATCTCCTAATTGATGTTTACATTTTACTCTTCATGCAAATATACATTTATGATTTAGACTGTAAAATGAAACGTCATCTCATCATGGTCATTGATAATACATCTAAACATGAACATTAACCATAACGTGTCACAAACACCATATTTTTATGTCATATTAACCAAACCAAACATATCGGACACCGATGGTATTTGGATGCCAATATGAAAACTAGAAAAAAGATTGATTACCTAAATTTGATTGCTATTTGCAACAGTGGTAACTGACATTGCTAGACGAATAAAAACATACCTGTATAACGCATTATCCGTATGATTCTAACGTGAGAGAACCCAACTACAGGGAAATAAATACGAATCAATGATTGAAATGATCTGCTCATGTGACATTTTACGCCATGTTCCACTGTTATCATTTCGGAAGAGTCCAAACTCAGTGGGGTGATTTGCAATATTATGCACAAAATATTACTCGTATAATTGTTATAAAACATAAAGAAAATATCGAAATTCAATTCGCAAAATGTGTTTTATACTTCGTATTAGCATATTTTCAACATAAAACATTATTTTTCAGAGTGATTGAGAAATATCAAATAAACTATCACCCCTTCTGAATTTAATGAGCTAAGACGCGGAGAGGTGTTTCCCCGTCAATAGGATTTCCCTTCACTTCCGTGTTGTTGTTCTGACCAAGGGAGGCGACAGATAGGGGTCATAGTAACAGTAGTTTGCACAGTAGATTTACAGTACTGCGTGCATTGTTGCTTCGCTGATTAACAGTACTTTCAATATGTCTAGACTTCTTTTGCATAGTATTTAGTGACAGTGAACAGATTGAATAAATCGGCTGATCTACATTATTTCGACAGTAACAAGAATCAGAAATTATTACGAACATACTCAAATTAATTTCTGTTTCACTGATGTAGTTTCCATGTCTTTGCATTACAATGTTTTAGAATCTACACGTCTGATTTATTCATTGATACTCCTTATCAGCATTGTTAGAATGATATCAAACTTAGGAACACTTGTTGTTTTTGACAATTAAAAGTTATGAAATGATTAATAAAATTATTAAAGCGGATATGTCACTGCTGGTGATGTAGACACATGAAATATTATACTTTAATGTACAAATATGTTTGACCAACTAGCCATAGTATCCTCGAAATACTTCATAGTGAAATGTAGTGCAACCTTATTCATACACACACACACACACACACACACACACACACACACACACACACACACACACACATTTGTATACACATGTACACTCATGCATACACACACACATGCCAGGACTCTAGGCTAACATATATGCCCGCCATACAGGGGCAAGTTAAATTGCACTATGGGCAACCTCTTTAACTTTTAGCACCTTTGGTGCCTTTGCTACTTGCCATGACTTGCCCTCCGGGCAAGTAAATATAGATTATTAACCGAGTTTCTTTAGATATCGTCTATATCCTGCACTTAGGGATAATATTAGGTTCAGCAAATCTAATACATAGAGATTATCCCTAAATGCAGGGTATAGACGATATCTAAAGACACGAGGTTAATAATCTCTTTCATCCGAACTTCCAAGATGGTATCATTTTGTTCAGTGGGACACACACACACACACACACACACACACACACACACACACACCCATTGATAATTTACATGTTACCAAGAAAAAGGTTGGGTTGCACTATGCATTTCCGCTGTTTTTAAACATGGCCACCAACCCAAATTGGCTTTTTCTCATATCAGCTTGTAAGACTCCTACAAGCTTAAGTATGATGTATAGACCCACATTTTATGGGTCAAACAATCCATTAAGAATACATTAAGTGGCTGAAATAATGTATGCAGCCATTTTGATTTTCAAAATATCCACCAATAAAAGTCGTTATTTTGGTAATATTTTTGCTTACAGGTATGTTTAATGTCCATCATGCACCACAGCACCACCCCAGAACCTCCAAGTGTGGTATCATTTTGTTCAGGGGACCCCCATCATTGATATTTTACATGTTACAAAGAAAAACATTTGGTTGCACTGTACATTTCTGCCATTTCACTGAATCGCTCATCGTTGAGTTAACTGGCTTAAAATACCGGTAATCATTGTGAAAACAATATTGGCAGCAGTTTAATTGTCTGTCCCGGTTGCACGCCTTTTATTTGAAGATGACTTTAACCCTCTGCCTGCTGGATTAGGCACAGGCATTGTTCTTTAGGGCATCTCCAGTTGCCTTCAGCATGGAGATAGTTAAATACACAGTTGATCAATGGGATTACTATGCAAGACTCTTGAGTGACTCTTCTTTGAGTTTAATTTGCCATATTACATTTAAATACACATTTGTAGGTATTTTTTACATATAGTGCTAGATTGTTGGCATCAGCATCATCATGGCAGAATGGCCAGCAAAACGTAGGCGTGTTGAACTGTCGTTAGCACGAAAGATTGAAATGCTACCCGCATATGACGTTGAGCCAAGTCCAATGGAACTTGATAAATTGAGTAATCCGGCACTCTCTGAAAACCGGCATATTATCTTGGTTCCAACGAGTGCCGGTATTGCCAGAGTGCACTGTATGTTATTTTTTAAAGTATGCAAATGTGACATTTTCATTTTTAACAAACAAGAATGGTTATGCAGAAAATGGATTGAGTTTTATTTTTCATTGCAGCATTGGTCTCCACAAAATGGACTTCTTATACTTGTGCAACTTGGCTGTGGTAATCTTGTGTTTTGTTCAAATTCTACGTCTCTTGTTTGCTGACTGCGATCTTACATTGCAGTGGGCAGAGAAGTTTGGGAAAAGTCCAAGTAAGTAACTATCCCAGTAGTATACTGTATACTATTCTAAACGCATCCTAGAATGTTATTTCATATGTGGTATACAATACATACGGTGATGTATATATCTACTGTATGTGATATATTCTATGTTACTCTAAAGGTAATATCCTTTGTATGCTATTCTGCTTTCTCTAGTTTGCTACATTGAAGCATCTATTCATATCAGAGAACATCGTAGTGAACTGTATATATACTCAACAAAATTAATTAAGGGCCAGGAGCCTTTTTGGGACATAAATTTAGCTTTATATGGTTTTTACAACGAAAATTTTCCAAACATCTACAGGATCCACGTACCCTTCAAGAACTTGCAGATGCATATATGAAGAAAATGGCACCAGATTCTTCCAAATTTGGTAGAAAACTTCCCCAGCAAATATTTGCTGGCCCTTAATTTCTTTTGTTGAGTAAATAATACCTTTCAATAGGAACCATAAATTGACATGAGATTCATTCAGAATTCGGTGACATAAACTGGTCAAACATCTAAATGTGCTCCGCATTGATTTACAGCTGGCGATTTCCCATTGTGATTCCACATGAAAACATTTACGATGCAGATGCGCAATAATATTTATGAACTATGGTTCAGATATTTTCGTGGTTTACGATTGTTGGAATATTTTTATCAAAGCTATAGTTCCATTTTCAAACCATGCTGTATCGATTTTTATTAAATATAACCTTAATTAGCAAGTATCTAATGCTATATCTCCGATTAAGTGTCACCGGAAATGACCCCATCGAGACTTCCTGTCCGTATCATGCATACTGTATCTGTCAACAGAGGCACTGACAGGCAAGGTGGTGTGGGTGACTGGTGCCTCTAGTGGCATTGGCGAACACCTGGCATATCAGCTGGCGGCTGCGGGGTGTCGTCTCATTCTGTCAGCGCGGAGAGAACAGGAACTAGAGAGAGTCAAGAAGGAATGTCTCAGTAAGATCTGTCAGTCTGTCATTCCTTCAGAAGTTGCAATTACATTTTATGACTTTCTGGCATGGCACTTTATACTTAATTAATATTTGTACAATTTTTTTTATACTTTCTCGATTGTTTCACTTATTGCACAGGTTGTCAGTTTTGGGCAGGTAGTGCTGAATGGTGCAGTAAACCTGCTAGCACTGGCTGGTACTGACTTAAAAACACACTATGTGATGATTTTACATATGCCGGTATTATTATTGCTCAATGTAATCTATAGAGCTATATTTGTAAGAATCCAAGTTTTCAGGCATGAAAAGCCATTCAAACTTATCGAAATAAATACTTTTACCTGCCGATGATAAACGATTGTTTACAAAATGGTGCATATTCATGTGGATTCCCCTCTATGTTAGTCACATGGTTAGAAAAGTATGCTGTGATTGGTCCTCGGCCAGAGGGTTGAGAGGTCACAAGCTCCTGTTTGCCTAGCAGTCTATGTAAATAAACAAACTGACTGCATGGAAAAATATATCAATACCTAGTCATCTGTTGTTTTCCATGTTTACTGCTGCGATCATTCTGTGAACTATTATAACTTGTTGTTTCCAGTGCATGGTCCTCTGAGAGATGAGGATGTCCTTGTGGTACCTCTGGACATGATGAAGCAGCAGGAACACTCTGATGCTGTGGAGAAGGTCCTCAAGTACTTCCACCAGGTGGCAACACTGAAATTGATTTATTTTATTTGTATTTTTTTACATTATTTTTTATTGTTTTTATTTATTTATTTATTTGTTTGTTTATTTGTTTGTTTGTTTGTTTGTTTGTTTGTTTGTTTGTTTGTATGATGGTTTTTTTATCATTTAATTTTATTTTATTTTATTTTATTATATTTCTTAAATTGGTATTATAATAGACATTTTGAAGACTATTTCACAGCAAAATACACCTACAGTAAGCCTGTGAGCACCAGCTAATGGTAACAAACCAAGGGTGATAACAGTACTGTGTAGACCGAGCATCCTACCAGATTTGATATATTTAAAGTATTCTCCAGTACAGGTGGACATTCTGGTGAACAATGCTGGGAGGTCTCAGAGAGCGGAGTGGAAGAACACGTCGGTGGACGTAGATCGTGAAATGCTGGAGACCAATGTTCTCGGACCACTGTCTCTCACCAAGGCTCTTCTCCCTCATATGCTGGAGCGGAAAGTCGGCCATGTTGTTGTCATGTCCAGTCTCGCTGGCAAAGTGGGTACGGAAGTGTTGATATTCAATTTTGCCCAAATCACTACACTTTATGATGTGTGTCTTTAAACAGCATTTTAAAAAAATTATATATTTTTTTAATGATATTCTCAAATGGGTAAAATATGTGTCTTTAAACAGCATTAAGATTTTTTTTATTGTAACTTATTAATATTTAAGAGTTTTCTCAAAAGATTAAATTAGATGTGTTTCTTTAAACTGAATTTTTTTTTTTATTAATTTTTCTTTTACAATCTCAAATAATTACAATATAATTTTTTTTATTGTCAGGCATCCCTCACTCTGGTTCTTATACAGGATCAAAGCATGCCTTGCACGTACGTAATATTATGATCATTATTACTCAGGTGTATGTCCAAATTAATAGCTTTCCAATTTATTCCACTGACACCGTGGGGAAAGATGTGCAAGCATGTTTGATGCTCTCCTGCATATTTTTTAGGAAACTACCTTTCCACATGTTTATTCAATTTAAGTGTAGTTAAAATATCAGTCAACAGCGATGTCCAGAACCAATTTTATTAATCCCTATTTGTTGTCGTCCTTGTAAAAGATATTGGAAGTGATTTTTTTTATAGTTTTTTTTGTTTTCAATAAAATACATGATTTTCTTTTCTTTATTTTCTTTACATTTATGTAAAATTAGTAAATTACCTCTACAATGGGTTGCTTTAACCAATGTAAAATAAAAACGTATTTTTAAATGCCACCAACATTCACTCCTCCCCACTCATACCACACATTTTTCCTTTTCACTTTTTAAAGCAGTACATCACATTATCGTAAAGGAAATAATGCCATTTATCTTTACAATCAGGGATGGTTTGACGGTTTGCGAGTTGAAGAGTTTCCACGGATTAAAGTAACAATGGTTTGTCCTGGCCCAGTCTTCTCCAACCTACTATCAATCGCTATGACTGAGGAAAAAGGAAAGGTCAGAAAAATTATACTACAAACCCTCTAATATTTCAAACACCTTAAATATTTACCCAAACTAATTTATTTTTAATCCTAAAGATTGTTTGTATTTATTACAAAAAATATTTGATCATTATTATTTCCCCTAATAAGTTTGTATGTGTTAGTAAATGTGAATCTTTAAGAACATTAATTTGGTTTGTTTTAGTAATTCATGTTTTTTTAAATGTGGTTAATTCAGCAAGAAAAGGGTTAATCTCTAGTACATGTACCTGGTATCTTGCAATTTTTGCATATCAAAACCAGTGATTGTCAATGTTTCAACATTCAACTACAATGTTGTTCTATAATCATTACTGTAGAATCTGAACTCAGAAATGAAGCCGACAGACAAACGCATGCCTACAGCCCGCTGTGCCCATCTCACCACGGTCGCTATTGCCAACCAGTTGGACGAGGTGTGGATTGCCCAGCATCCTCCACTCTTCTTTATGTACTTGTATCAGTGGTTGCCTTCTCTGGCACGGAGGTGAGAAAATTCATGTATGAAAATCCAACTGAATAGTTTTAAAACTGAGAACTCTTTTATAGTGTGAAGAACACAACTGATGACATGTGGATAACTGTTTGTAGATCTAGAACTTGTTGTTGTTATATACACAACGGGAGCCTTTTTGGAAATATATAATTAGCTTTTTATAATTTTAACAACAAAGAATTTCCAAACGTCTACAGGATCCAGGTACTCTTCAAGAACTTGCAGACGCATATATGAAGAAGAAGGCCAAGGTCCTTAATTTATTTTGTTGAGTATATAATTGGTCAACTTACTTCCTTTAATTTCTTTACAATATTTCTTTCATATTTTGTTTTTATTTTTCAGGATTATGTGTCGCATGGGAGTATCACAAATGCGGAAGATTCGAGAAGGACAAAATTAGTTTGAAGTCATGTGACCAACAATAATGTCATTTGTAGTGACATCACAGGACTTAAGGTCACCAGCTCAGTCTTACAATGCATTCATCACGCAAACTTTAAATAATAATTATGACCATTTGGGCACAACAAATTGACTCTAGCAGGAAGATTAACCCTCTCCCTGCTGGATTAGGCACATTAGACACATTAGACACTGCTCTTTAGGGCATCTCTGGTTGCCTCCAGCATGGAGAGGGTTAAATGTATGTTTTTGTGTGAACTTCAGAGATGTATGAGAGGTTGGACTGGATGTGATTTTGTAAACATTAAAGACACGTCATTTTTAATGGCTGAACAATTTGTACAAACGTTTTACTTGTATATTGAGAAGAAAAAACCCACTGGTATATGGTGAGCCAAACGGGGCAAAAATTTCCACAGTTGTTTTAAACAACTCACAAACTAAAATTCTTGGCAATATATTAAAATATTGTGCAAATGTTAAAAAGATGCTGAAAAAATATCAGCAGTATAAAAATATTGTGCAAAGTTATGTCCTGATTTTGACCTGATTTGCTCACCATACATTCATCTTTACTGCAATAGGTGTATATTATTATTATTGCAGCCATGTATACACTTCAAGTTGGAAATTGTTTGTAATGGAATGAAAGGTTACTTTATTTAATGGATTCATTATTGTATGAATGCCTGTCACTGTTTTCCAGCATAATATGTTATATTCATATATATAATAAAGTAACAGTGATTAAAGTATTGTGTTTGTCATTTCAATATGGTTTGTGATACAAGAATCGTGCAGTATTAATCTGCAAGCAATATATTAAATTTTAATAATGTAATACATGTTGAAATATCAAATTTAAATTAATATTGAAATGTATTTACAAAATATTTTTAGGCATATAATTACAATTTGTTGACATATTTCATGGTCAAACGTACGTTATCTGAAAGTATGTATATTGGATTTGTCTACACAAGAATATTGGGTTTTCAATATTTCTCACGATTTTTAACAAGTAAAGATAATAAAAAATAAAGTAAAATATATAACATCGTAAATTAAGTTTTACAAAATATAATTTATATGACCTTAGGATTTAAAACTTGGTAATATATCTATCCATGTTTTGAAACCGTGATCTAAACACGACAATAAATAGTGGTATTTCTCAAATGATGGGTAAGGTGACTTATCTCCCTTTGAAATATGTCCGCTTCCATAACAAGGCATGACTTTGGCGAGTGTAGATGGAAAGTATACAACATGTAGGCTCTGTCTTTAAATATATGTATTACTCTGTATGCACATATACACTGATTATAGTTCTGATTCATCCACACTTTCTGAACAATAAAATACATCGATTCTAGTCAAATGTCCGACCAGCTGACTGTCAGTGTCTGACGAAATTCATCGATCGTAAACAACGAAGTTGAAACTTCGATTTATTGCTCACACAAATGCAAAGATAAAATAACAACATGCCAATCACCGAGATCATATCATCTCTGCAAGACAATCCTTATTTTGGTGCCGGGTTTGGATTATTCGGCTTGGGAGCTGCAGCAGCTCTGGCCAAGAAATCCATGCAGATGGGATTAATCTTGTTCCGTCGTCACTACATGATCACCATGGAGGTGGCGAGCAGAGACAAGAGCTACCAGTGGCTGCTTCAGTGGATCTCAACCCATGGCACACGCACACAACATCTCAGTGTACAGACGACCTTCAATCAAACGGAAACTGGGAGAATCAGCACGCAATTTGACTTCATCCCGAGTCCTGGCAACCATTTTTTCTGGTATGGAAACAACTGGATCCGTGTGGAGAGGAACCGCGAGAAACAAATGGTCGATCTGCAGACTGGGATACCTTGGGAGACCGTCACCCTGACATCCATCGGGCGTAACAGGGAGATGTTTTTCGAGATTCTCGACGAGGCACGGAAAGTCGCACTTCAGAAGCAAGAAGGGAAGACAGTGATGTACACAGCGGTCGGACCGGAGTGGCGGCCATTCGGATATCCTCGGCGGAAACGTCCGATGTCCTCGGTCGTCTTGGACAGAGGGATATCAGAAAAAGTGCTCGCAGATATCAAAGAGTTTACTAACAACCCAATATGGTATATCGAGAGAGGAATTCCATATCGTCGCGGTTACCTGTTATACGGACCTCCAGGGTGTGGGAAAAGCAGCTATATTGTAGCATTAGCAGGTGGGTGGGCATTCTTGGTACTATATTATATATGTATTTTATTTAAATGTTTGTATTGGAAGATCACCGTACTTTGAAACTAAAAGGTCACCCGTTCAAACTCGCCATGGGGGCCAGGCATCAATGTTACCTTTCTGATACAATCATGTTAGCAGGATGCAATATCTAAACTATCAAACTGCAACAACATCTTTCAATTCCTTGGTTCCAGTCTGTGCTTAAAGGTTAACTGCAACAGTCATCAACACTTCAGATAGTGTAGCTTTCCTCATGTCGTAAACTGACAAGCCATGATGAGATGAGTGAAGTAGTGAAAGCAGCCCTAAAACCTCAATGCAAAAAAAACTTATAAAAAACATGCAGTAGATCTTTGTCCAATGTGCCATTTGTTAAATAATTCAGCCATCTTTGTTGTGCAGGTGCACTGGACTACAGCATCTGTGTGCTGAACTTGTCCGAGCGTGGACTGTCTGACGACCGTCTGAACCATCTGCTGACGGTGGCGCCCGAACAGAGCATCATCCTGCTGGAGGACGTAGACGCTGCCTTTGTCAGCCGCGACCTAGCCAAGGAGAGTAAGTCTTTGCAACATCTACAACATTAGCCCTCTAACTGTAATGTTAACCATCTAACTGATGTCTATAGATCTGGCCAAGGAGAGTAAGTCCCCAACATTTACATTAACCCTTTAAGTCCAGCATTGACTATAACTGTAACAAAATGATGTAATCAATTATTTAATTATGTAAATAAATACAATATTGTTTCCGATTTCTTTTATTTCTCAATATTTCTCCATCTCATATCGTCTTTTATTCTTCCTCCTGGTGCAGTTGTCATCAAGTTGTAATAAATTGTAACCTATCTTTATTCTTGAATAAAATGTCACAGGGCCGTTTAGATCGTGGGATATTTGAACCTGTTGCCTGAACTGTCCAATCAATTTAAATAATATAACCCATTTGACTTTGAACAAGAATGTTGGACTCCAGTCCAAGCAACTCAGGTTTGATTGCCATGATCGGGATTGTCCTATGACAGGTTTAACACAAACTTTGATCCTCTACATGCTGTCTGTGTAGATCCAGCGGCGTATCAGGGGCTGAGTCGTCTAACGTTCAGCGGCCTCCTCAACGCTCTGGATGGCGTGGCGTCGGCCGAAGCCAGGATCATCTTCATGACCACCAACTACCTCGACAGGTACACCACACTGTCCTGTGTCCATGTGCACCACACTGTCCTGTGTCCATGTACACCACACTGTCCTGTGTCCATGTACACCACACTGTCCTGTGTCCATGTACACCACACTGTCCTGTGTCCATGTACA
>JAUTBT010084464.1:0-12289 GCA_032361225.1 Lepetodrilus schrolli | reverse complement strand
CTATTATTAGGCTTCACGATGAGAATACTTGCGTTTTCACTTTTTTATTGTTGTAATTATCTGACAAATAATACTCGCCCTCACCACTCAATAATAGTTCCTCCACATTAGCGTACATTTTATTTATTTTTTTTTACACTCCTTCTACTAGTACTACCCGGCGCAACACTTGTTTGTACTACGCCTATCATGTGACCGGCATATGCCGCTGTGAGATCGCCGAGTAGCTTGTTTCGTACTTCTCGCCGCTCTTACCGGCATACGCCGCTCGTATAGCGGCTAGCCGTTTTATCAGCCCAATCAAGCGCTAACACCGTGACGAGCTGGTGATGTATATACAATACGACGTCACAGTGGTTTGATGTCATGTCACAGTGGCATGACGTCATGTCTGTGGCAACACCCAGTTGATGGAACAGCCAGTTAACGGGCCCAGTTTACATAATATAATATACATAATATACTAGTATTCAAATATGGTATCACAAGTTCATGCACTAGATATGATAATTGTATGATACTGATGATGTGTAGAATGTAATAATCTCCTATTGTGGCGATGGTGTTCATATATTTATGAATATAATATAATATAGTGTATATTCTGTATACTATGAGATATATGCAATTTAAATTACATACTACTTTTGTTTTCCATTAAATCACCGCCATGAGACACTTGTCATGATGTGTACCACGAGCTTGAGACCCTGTACTGGTCGTGGATGGCCGGACAAATCTAGGACATGTAAACGTTGTTACAGCAGCTCTGCTCTATACTGCCCAGTCGTATCTGTGCAGGTGGAATCTATTACCCGGAACCGGACGCGGACTTGCAGTCTATTCCCCGGAACCGGACCGAATTCCCTTCAATCCAATTGGTTCACGTGGTTAGGGTTAGGGTTAAAACATATTTTTTATTCATATTTTGGGAATAGATCGCAAGTCCGGGTCCGGGGAATAGATCTCACCCAAAATGCACTTCAAGATTCGTAGGACGGCAGGAGTGTGCAACGACATGTCTTGTCCAGTGTACGCATAACGCAGAGAGATATACAACCTATTGTTTGTATCCTTCATTGATATACGGCTGCGCTGTCGTCATTTGGTATTCATTTTTTTTACGCAATCCTCCATCATGAGGTCCGTGGAATTCATTAGGGCTGGTAATCAAACCAAGTCTCTGAAACGACAACAAGGACAGTGTAAACTTACTATACCGTATGTGTGTTTAGTTATATTTACCCTATGAGAAATGGTGATAGAATATTATATATTAGTTCAGAGTTCAGTTTCATAGCGATCGTAGAGCAACGATAGTCGTAACTTAGTATACGTCACGTATACGATTGATGACAAGTATAGCTGCGGTAGTTATTTGGAGCGGGACCCAGACCCAAAATATAGGCCGGGTATGTTCGATAGTTGAACTGTCATATATACATTAGCCAGCCAGCTGTCCATGACTGAAAGTTTTGTTTGTAAGGTTACAGGGACAGCGAAAATGTTTAAAGGTGATTATGAAGAAAAATTTGAGTTGAGCATGAAATCGTACTAAAAAGAAATAAGCTCCGTAATCTCGGGGCACGGCAAGAAATAATTATATATTAAGTTGTCCAGTGTTCACTGTTAGGCTAACATACTGTACCTCCATGAATGATCCGGGTGTCTTGATAAATATATAGATGAACCATAGAGGTATGGGCATTAGTACCACGGCCGAGATAGCCCAGCCTATAGCCTGGGCAAACACAGGGTACGGCTCTTTCGTGGGATATAGCGGCGGATTATACTGCACCATGCGATAAATGAACATAGCCTGAAACAAAAAATATCATGAAATAGTGTAAAATAAAGGAAAACTTGAATTTGACCAACATACTCGTTGGTATTCAGACATGCATTTTATACAGTATTGATAAGTAATATATCCATCATGTTAATAGAACTAATGGTATAAAGCGTATAGTAAACTGCATGCGCCTGACAGTATGTATACAAAGCTGTCTAACTGGCAGTATTGGCGGACAGTAAGGACGCACCCCAATAAGTAAAGGCGCGAAGACCGCCCAACAGATGACCCAGTACCACCAGCAGTGAGGCCTGCCGCCTAACATGTACGAGATGTCCTTCAAGAAGTTACCCACTCCTGCAAAAGAAATACATAAATGCAACACAATACATTAAGAAAACATAATGGACATTATATAGGCCGGCTACGTGTATTGCGTCTATTGCACTTCCATTTAATAATGTTGGTACGTTGCACATTACCACTATATTAATCATCATGATCATTGTGTCAGTTTAACAAAAACTTCTTAACTTACATGTATACAGTCATAGTATTTTACCAGAATTATATTGTATACAGATTACATCTCCTAGAGTCCTGATACTCACAGTTGACTGGTCGTAGCGCTACTAGAGACGTGTGTACGTACGATGGAGTTATTCAGTCAGTCTTGTGATAATGAGTTACGGGAACGTTTGACTAAATAGATGTTGGTGCAATTATTGCATATTACTATTTATGCTTGCAATAGTCAACGAGTGGTTCCCGATGGTTTTCATGGCCTATTTCTCATATTCTGTAGAAGTAAAAGGGCAGCCAGTATAGGAAGTTCAAACGATAACTTACCATACACCCACATGACTGCAATACACTCGGAACACGCCACAACCAGTACAGAGAAATCTGCGCCGTAGTCGTTCATCAGAGTGACAACGTAATCACCGCCCTTGAATAAAAAAAAACAATGGCAGCATGAGACGTTAGATAGGTAACAATTTACCCCCAAAATATGCTTAGAGATCCCCCAATTACCACCCAAGTAAAGTGTAATATATTATATCCAAATGGAATGGCCTGCCTTTAAATCTTAGATCGGCCAAATCACTACCATCCTTCAAGCGACATCTGAAAACTCTCCTGCTCCAAAAGGACTTTTGACTTTCATCCATCATGACTTTGTTATTTCGCTTTGAGCATACCCTGTGTTGATTCTAGCGCTACATAAATGTCCTTATTATTATTATTATTAGTAGTAGTAGTAGTAGTAGTAGTAGTATTAGTAGTAGTAGTAGTAGTAGTAGTATTATTAGTATTATTATTATTATTATTATTAGTAGTAGTAGTAGTAGTAGTAGTAGTAGTAGTGGTAGTAGTAGCAGTAGTAGTATTTACATTATTTTTATTTGCTTAGTTATTATTCATTTATCTGTCTTTTTCTGATTTATGTCCGTTCATGTTATGATAGGCGACGAGCTATAGGCGTCACATGCTTGATGTCATTCATTCTCAGATTTAAAGTCATATACTAAGTCTTGTCATGGCGATTGTAGTGATACATTTGAGCATTGCATGTTCGTGGGGAGGTCTGTCATGGTACACCGCGGACAATGTATAATAGTACAGAATTGACATCAGTTCAGGCCAGAATGTGTCGGATATGGATATCTGCTCTCACGTGGAGGCCGGTCTGCGTGGTGATTCATCACTACACTGGACAATGACAAGACTGGACTGGTCAGTCAACTCCACCCGGCTCAGGCCCATTCTATCCTAACAGAGTAAACCCACTACACAGACTCGGTTTGAGTACTCTGTCACAGACAGACATATGCAATGTGTTCCCGTAATAGAACAATATGGTTGGCTCTATTCAATATTAATAGTCAACCAGAGATATTGTTTAGAAAATGGATATTGACTGTTTGGTATTTGATATGAAACTGGGTACATCAGTTTGACCAAAATCGACTCGAGTATTGTAAATGGACTTGTAATATAATATTTTCTAACTGTGCACACATTCAGATGTTTGACGCTGTTGACATACTCAAGCGGGGGTCTGCTTTTACTATTAAAATGACACACACAGATGACTTGCATGACACACAGAGATGACTTACATGACACACACAGATGACTACACAGATGACTTACATGACACACACAGATGACTTGACTTACATGACACACACAGATGACTTACATGACACACACAGATGACTTACATGACACACAGAGATGACTTACATGACACACACAGATGACTTACATGACACACACAGACGACCTGCATGACACACACAGATGACTTGCATGACACACACATATGACTACACAGATGACTTACATGACACACACAGATGACTTACATAACACACACAGATGACTACACAGATGACTTACATAACACACACAGATGACTTACGTGGCACACACAGATGACTCACATGACACACACAGATGACTACACAGATGACTTACATGACACACACAGATGGCTTACATGACACACACAGATGACTACACAGATGACTTACATGACACACACAGATGACTTACATGACACACACAGATGACCTACATGCCACACAGAGATGACGTACATGACACACAGATGACTTACATGATACACACGGATGACTTGCATGACACACACAGATGACTTGCATGACACACACAGATGACTTACATGACACACACAGATGACTTACATGGCACACACAGATGACTTACATAGCACACACAGATGACGTACATGACACACACACAGATGACTTACATGACACACACAGATGACGTACATGACACACACACAGATGACTTACATGACACACACAGATGACTTACATAGCACACAAATGACGTACATGACACACACACAAACACACACAGATGACTACACAGATGACTTACATGACACGCACAGATGACTTACATGACACACACAGATGACGTACATGGCACGCACAGATGACTTACTTGGCACACACAGATGACTTACTTGGCACACACACGGCAAAGCCAGGAGGTAGCAGACCAGGCCAAGTCCTACACACATCCAGCTCTTGTACTTCCTGAGATGCGGGAACTCGTCCTGGATGGCCGTCAGCACAGTCTCCATCAGCCCAAACTGCCAGCAACAAAAACAGACGAGTTTCCGAACAGAATACAAAGGAACCACGACGTCCGGTCATATTCATGATGCTCTTGTTCGTAACCGTAAACGATGTATTGAATGATAATAACTACTTGAGTAACTGTTCGTGATCATGGCGTTGGTATAGCTATAATAGGACTATTTGGTCGAGAATGAAATATCTCGGACACAAACTAACTGATGGGATGAGAATTTAATGGAAAGCACATGAAATTAGCTGATTCCTTAACCCTAACGTGTATTATACGGAGGAGTACATGTGAATTAAGAGGAAATTTATTGAACTTACCTCGCTGTCGAGTCCGAGAGTAAACAGCATGAAGAAGAAAATGACTGACCACAGCTGGGGTATTGGAAGGTTGGCCAGGGCCTCGGGGTAGGCAATGAATGCCAGACCATATCCTGCACAGAGAAATAGTAAACACAGTATATCAACTACTACCCAATTTCATTGTGTAAGATGACTTCATTCTGATTAAATGATTAAAAATGACCTGAAAACTCTACGCTTAGAAAATAAGATATTGGCAAGATTCAACATATCATATTAAGGCATACAATCACAATTTGTTGACATATTTCATGGTCAACCGTATTTTACTTGAAAGTATTACATTTGATTTGTCTACACAAGCATATTGAGCAACAAACTATATTTTGCGCATGTCTCACTGGTTTTCAATATTTTCATATCGTGTTTATGATTTTTATTAGACCACGTGGAGATAAAACGAAAATAATAATAAATATAAAAATATTGAAAACCATTGGGACATGCGGAAAATGTAACTTATTGCTCAGTATACTTGCGTAGATAAATCAAATGAAATTTACATACTTTCAGGTAAAATATGTTTGACCATGAAACATGTGATTGTTGGCCTTTAAGTGAGAGCATGTTTGCTCAAATATCACTCTGGGCTGCTCGTCAGAATCATCTTATATAGCCAAACGCACCGATAGTTATCAATCATAATAGTAGCACATAATGTACTAGTCCATATAACAGACCTCGAATTTCTTGCCACCGACTATAGAAGTTGGTTATATGAAAACAACATGTAGTAAATAAAGATCAAGATCATAGATTAGCATCACGTGATTTATTTATTTTTTAAAATTTTATTTGGGGATTAGAGGCGTTTTCAGGATTCTTTCACTTATATCACGGTTTGTCATTTTTGGACAGGAAGAAACATGCAACATCCATAGCGCTGACTGTTGCAGTAAGCCTGCGAGTACCTGCATGCTGGTACTGACAAACTAAGAATGATAACTGTATTACCACGATACAGACAGCGTCAGAAAGGTAACATTGATACCGGGCTCCCGGGGACGTGATTTGAACCCAGGGCCTTTGATTCCGAACTCCAACAGACGTTCTACCATTGCGCTACCGTGAACTGGTGCTGCCAGTAGCTGACGTGAGTCTAGAAGCATCTACACCGACGTACCTGCTTGGGCCACCTCGTCGACATTCGCTCCGATAGATTTTGCCATACCGCCGAAAGTAGTGAACACTACAAATCCAGCGATAACACTCGTCACTAAATCCATGACACTAATTAACATCGCATCCCTGAAATAAGTCATATCAAGACGATTCAAAAACAACAGTCAACAATAACGTATTCACGCTCCAGCTAGTTATTGAATGTATTTAAATCTGTGATCATACCCTTGAAATAAATAGAGAATCTTAATCAAGTGTATTTAAAGATAAACTATCCTAGGTTTTCCCGAAAATTTGGGTTGCTTTTTTGTTCAGCGAGTATAGGACAATATTAATATCAATAGACATG
Source organism: Lepetodrilus schrolli (assembly GCA_032361225.1). Classification (NCBI taxonomy): domain Eukaryota; kingdom Metazoa; phylum Mollusca; class Gastropoda; order Lepetellida; family Lepetodrilidae; genus Lepetodrilus; species Lepetodrilus schrolli. The sequence continues at coordinate 5,535 of JAUTBT010084464.1, read as the reverse complement.
CGGTAGAGATTGTATATATCACCCAATACGAAACTAAATAATTCAATTGAAAAATATATTAGCTATACCATTATTGTTTTCTTTGAGCAATGCTTACTGTGTAGCTCAGTAACACAATAAAATACAGATGAAAATCGTACCATATAACTGGCCCATCAATGCCATATTTACTTAATTGTTTATCACAGTAGGATATAACATATTGTACACCAGGCCCACGCCCTTAGATTCCGCCCATGTGAACTGGTACTAATAATGAATGCTCACCCATAGACTTTATTGTTGAACTTGTTGTAACTACCAAACATGAGAATGCCGCCGAAGGAGACGGACAGAGAGAAGAACATCTGCCCGGCCGCAGCCACCCATACCTACATAGTACCAGCCAGCGAAGGATTAATAGTGGGAATATCACCCCAATGTAAACACATTTTATACATGCATGCTCAATATAGATAGTGGTGCGCGCACACACACACACACACACACACACACACACACACACACACACACACACACACACACACACTGAAAGAGAGAGGTATTAGGTCACTTGGCCCCGATTTTAAGAAGCGTCTTTTAATACGAATTCATGCTCAACTCAAAGTTCTGTTAAGCCTGAAATCGTACGCAAACTATTTTCGTAACTTCGGGGAAAGGTCCAAATTAAAGTTACTACACTTACTGTCACACGTTAAGTTAGATTCGTCCATGATTCTATTCACAGCGCATTAGGTTAATTTAAGAATATTAACTGTCGAGAAGTACCTATATCTTCAGCCAATACCCAGTAGTTTGTGTCGGATAAATGATCTCTCATATATTTCGGTATACGACAATTGGCGTCATCCTATTACAACCCACTACCCACCAGTAATACCGTATTATCTACAGCATGCAAATTACTGTCCAATGCATGGCATCAGCAATGTACGTGCTAATAACAGTATAGACCGATGCTATCACACCATTGCAAACTGTTAATAATAACGTACGGTGATACTAACAATATATGATAATGTTACAAAACCCATTCATTTAGACAAATGCATATGCACAATATAAATATTGATATTTACTGTAAATAAAACCTAAGTAAAACTTAAGTGTATTAATTAATAGATTTGGAATAATGTTTTTTCTTTTCATCTTATCTGTTGCACGTGGCCGTGTTAACAATTATATAACCGTTCTATACATCTCTGACTGATAGTTCATAATTTGTACATGTGTTAAAATAATACTGAAAGGAAACGGCCCGACATTGGCAGGACAAATCAAAAGACTGCGATACGAATGGAATGGTTTACTTACATTGATGTCTAACAGTTTACTCCATACGGGTATAATGAAGAACTTGACTCCGTCTATGGCACCATCCAACAGAGCGCCTCTGACCAGGAGGATCAATAGTACCACGTAGGGGAACGTGGCCGTAAAGTACACGACCTGCCACGTGAGAGAACACGTAGTTATGTCATGTTATATCCATATGGCATACACATTCATTGCAATAAATGCTGCAGTCACGTCATCCTTAACCTTTGGAAATTTGACAATTTAAAAAACCCGTTAATTTACTATTTTGTAGTTTTCATTGAGTCATAATTGACAAGAGAGTGCCAAGGACATATGCTTTGGTTGGTTGGTTGAATTACTGGGAGTTTACAGCCGTCACTTTCAAGATTGTTACACTTATATCACGACTTGCATGTTTTGTGAACACATGCCTTGCTTGCATTATACCGGATTTGCATAACCCCATTAGAAAATGCCACAGAATGAGAACATGGATATCTTAATTACAGGGGCGGATACAACATTGTAGGAATAGGGGGATAATATAAATAAAGAAATGTCGGGTGTTGATAGTGGCCAGGCTATCTAGAGGGTCTGGCATGGCTGTCAGCCATATGCTGATACTATCTGGCTGTTTGAGGAATACTATTTTCCTCAGTCTGTTACAAATGTGCATCATGCAGGTACAAAAGAATGCATATTCTTCGGTTATTTATGAAAATGAAAATCCGCAGTATTTCCAATGATATTCATTCGACCCAGTTTTTGTTATCCTTAAACAGGAAATGGAATATTCTGCACTTGCATGGTGATGAACCCCCGTCACTCACCTCACCCCTTCCTGTACACAAGATCTGAGTTACATCCCCTTACGAATATGCCGATGTCAGGTGACAGTCAGAATATGCCGCCAGCCAAGAAACCATAACTATATTATAGTCTCACTAAATCAGAACTTGTAACTGGACTACCTTTGTAAATGCCTTTGAAACATTTATTGCACTACTTTAATAGCATTTTGTCAGATATAGATCAATTTTTAGTATTGCTCAACAGCGTCGCAATTATATTTTCTGTTGCAAAAGCCTACCATGACATTTTACAACTACATCGAGATTTTATATACCAAAAGTAATTGTTTGTACTTTTGTAGTCTGTTTATAACTGTATATAACTATGCATTTGTTCTATGTATATAATTATTGGACACTGAATTCTAGACTATAGTTTCTGGTTACCCGTTTTAATACTGAGCCCCAAGCAGGGGAAGAACAAGTACGACCTTTTATCGTTTTTGTGTATATGACTCGAACCACCGTCCTACCACTAGCCGGACAACTAATGAAGGATTTGGGAATTGATCCGGATAAGATGTAATAGAGAAGACGTTCGTGGCATGTATTTTCGATTTTGATTTAAAGAATCTTTTTTTTTTGGGGGGGGGTTACACATTCTTTTAAAAATGATTGGTTTTCCCCCACTAAAAATGTAAAACGAAATCATTTTAATAAAATCGAAAGATTGCCACCAACGTACTTGAGAACGACTATGCTATGATATGGTACGATAAGACGTGAGAGGTATTTGAGAGTTGTGTATACCTTGCCCGAAGACTTCACCCCTTTGATGAGACACAGGATGACTACGATGAAGGACAGCAGCAGACACAGAGCCAACTTCCACAGAGGATACCCAATGTTGTCAGGGTCAATCCCGTCTGACCTCTGGATCACTTCATTGCTGTGAACCAACATCACCGTACAGTCTACAGGTGTGTGTGTGTGTGTGTGTGCGCGCGCGCCCACGCGTGCGTGCGTGTGTGTGTGCGTGCGTGTAGTTGTGTGTGCGTATTTGCAGAAATCACCATACAGTCTACATATGTGTATGCGTGCGTATTTATAGATTCTAAATATCAAGAATAGAACATCGTACTAAACAAGATGTTACTATTCAAATACTGCGAATTTGTCTTCGAAAGATATGTGATCAAATTTAATGACATGTAGACAGTATAATGACAATATAATTACAGTATAAACAATAACTTTCTGATTATTGAGCTATAGCGCAAAGTGTTTGTACCACTTGATATGTTGCATTTATCATTTATCTAGATTTACTATAGATAATTGGCTGGTGGTAATTGCACACTGTTACTAGTAGCATACATAGCATATAACTCACTAGAAGAAGAAGTGTGCTGGTGATTGAGGCAGGCCGGTATAATTGAGGTTCGTACAGTTCGTGTACCCCTGAACTATGACGTCAATGGTTTCGTTCTTCGTGCACGAACACGCAGACAGAGCCAGATCAATAGTCTTGTTTCCGGTACAAAGGGCAGGAGCTTTCACTCTATTTTCCATGCAGCCCAATGCAATCCATTCCTGAAAAAGAAAGTATTAATATATGAAGATATGGATGTAGAATTAAGTACAGTGTAATATATACTACGAGAAACGTTAGGTCAGTAAATCTCTCAATATGCAACGTTCGTTCATCGCCCAAAGACTTACGGCTGGTAGGACTGACTCACTGGTTCATTCTTTCTTTCACAAACAAAACTTATTTGGATTATTTTCGCTTTTAGAATCAGGGCATTTGACTTTTCATATATTCAGAATATACTTAATTAATTTACATTTGTCCGGACACAATAGTCAGCAGGGTTGCGTTTTTCAAAAGGGTGGTAACGGAAGTCCGGGTATGGGTCAAGAAATACATCATTTCCTGCTATTGCAGATCCATGGCCTATTCCTGGATGTCCGTCCACCTTACAATACAGCACTGTCGTGATATGCTGACTATGTATCTAATAAACCCAATACAAACTAATAACGCCACGATGTAACCAGCTGATTGGACTTCCCTACTGAACACAATTGGCAGCCAACTATCTGTTATTACATAGAACTACTTTCAATACAATGATTTGCTTTCACTGTTACACGTCTACTATAGGTTGGGAAATGTCCTACATCTTTGCAGACGGTCCATGGTAGCGTCTTCTGCATGGACGAGAAGAAGTAGTAGAGGGTATAGGCCATTATGACGTTGTAGTAGATGGCCACGTCCAGAGAGATGATCACCATAGCAATGCCGATACCTGGAACAAACAGGAATTCGATATGATCATTAACAATTTAAGGAATGTAAGAAAGGAACATGCAATGTTGAGAACAGGAAATGTAAAAAAAAGATACACCGCATTGACAGACTGTTTGTTGTTCTCTATGAAACAGTATACGAGCAAGATGCAATGTATCATGTTGATCTGCTAATGGTAGGATCATAACCCGCAGCAACGTTTGCTTAAAAGGGGAACATGATACATAACACTATTGGAATTCGCATTTACACTTCTTTGGGGATTGGTGCACATATTTTGCGATCAAAACATGTTGCAGTAGATTACCTTTGGCACTTGGATTCATATCCCATACTTTTGTAGGTCCTTTCGCTGAGTATTGGCCCATACATAGTTCCATGAAATACATAGGTTTTCCTATCACGAACTGGAGTACAAGGTAGGCTATCAGGAATGCGGCTGAAAGAATAACATCAAAGATACAAATGAAATAAAAATTAATGGTATGATGCTCATTCGATACTGAATAAAAAAAGAAAAGAAAACGTTGTCAATTCACCAGACAAAGCATATGGTGGCCATCATACTTCCAAATGTCTAACAAATACACACGCCATACTAGCATACACACTGCACACACTTAGAATTATTGTGTACCAACCTCCGCCATGTTGGTAGGCCAAGTAAGGAAACCGCCATACGTTCCCGAGGCCAACCGACAGGCCTATGCAAGAGAGGATAAACTCTGCCTTATGACCCCATTGACCTCTGTCCTCTTCTTCCTCAGTTGTCGTCCCTGGTGACCTCTCGTCATTCTGACTCTGATAGGCGTCTCCTGATCGTGTACTCACTTTCTGCAGAAACAAGCAAAGTTTTAAAGTTCGTAATTATGCACAAATAAAATAACGGTGCGTATTATTAAGTATGAGCTTATTCAACAAGAATATACCTATCTATATTTGTGTGTGGACATTAATTAATCTTATATAATTACCATTGCTATTTAACTGCGGTGAATACGTTCGTAGGAACATAGAAACGGTATATAAATTTAATATTAATAAAGGAGATACTAAACTTCAAAATACAGCTGCTCGCATAATAACCCTCACATCCCGAAATGATCATATCACTCCTGTCCTCAAGTCTCT
>JAUTBT010084463.1:0-12290 GCA_032361225.1 Lepetodrilus schrolli | reverse complement strand
TCTCTCTCTCTCTCTCTCTCTCTCTCTCTCTCTCTCTCTCTCTCTCTCTCTCTCTCTCTCTCTCTCTCTCTCTGCCTTGAAACTAAGCACGCGCTCAGTAACATACGGGAGAATGCTTTCGATTTCAGTTTAAAACATATCAATTTTTCGACTTACTATATAACAATCTACAAATGATGTATACTAAACCAATAATAAAGAGCACATCCCCAACAGAGAATATACACAAGGCCTTACTAACACGAACCTGTTAATATTTTGGAAGCATTTCCTTTGTTTTGCTATCATGAGTAAGCACAACCATACGATGTTGATAAATACGCACACATTTCGATTATCGATAAAGCAGCTTGCCTCTAGCACGCCGACATTGGTCTTGGGGTGATACAAAATATTTACCTATATCGATATTTATCGATATCCTCACCGATATACGTTATAATAATGTAGAGTATAAACATAATGTGCAAAGTATTAAAATTAAAGCGAATTAATATACAATTATTACATATTATCTATATTGTATTAATTTGTAATAATCAACTATATGCCAATCATCTTCCAAGGAAAACAGTTGTTTTGCCCAATTTATATGGCATACTGCAAATAATCGTAAATATAACGATACTCTATATCATAACATTTTAGCGACAATATTATTAAAACTATTTTAATGAATCTGAGTGAATCCTGTTGGAATACAAACATTCTTTGTAAAAAAAATATTAATTGCATACTAGTAATTAACAGATGGACATCGTTTCAGGTTTCAGGTTTTAACTTTTTGATGTATAAACCACCATTTCAAACACTAGTATCTATTGCATAAGGTATATTACAGTGTTAATATGAAAATTTAATCTTGTTTCAACTGTAACAACGGAACTAATTATAATTATGAACTTTTGTAATAAAGCATATATTGCGTTACACAGAACGGATTTTCTTAAATGATATTGACGTCTAAAACCACAAAGTATATATACCTATCCGACACAATCATTGGCTAACTTCCACTATACCTCGCGCTCAACCAATAGACTTGACAAAAACAATCAGTAAGGGTTTTTCCCCCCTCTCTCTGGATTTTTCCACAGCACAATGATGTCTTTCCTTGCATGTTCAAGTCAAATTTAAGTTCTTAGGCCGTGCCTAAGTTCAGATGTAACCGTATTTGAGTCACTACTGATTCGAGTTAGTGTTGTTCGAGCAAACTAAAGTTTGCCATGTCAACTGCAATGCTTGTTTACCGCGCGGAACAGTTCAAATTCCCAATGTGTGTGCAATCACAACGGATTTTTGTATCCCTACGCCCGGCAAATAAACCGACGGGGGTTGCACCATCCTCCCTGTTTGCTTCGCGAACAAATTTACCTCGATGGTAAAAATCTTCTGGATTTGTGCACGGAGTGTTAAGCCAACGGTCCTGAAACTCGAAAACTCGGAATGGACAAATTAAATGAAATATGGCTGAACTAGAAGACTTTCGACTGGCGAGTTTCAAATTCAGCTTTGCCTGACGAACGAGGCAAATACTGGCAGATTTAATTTGAGAATTTTCTTGAAGAGAAATTAAGCATTCTGTCGCGTAGAGATTGATATATACTTCTAGATGATAGAATGCCTCCAGTTTTCGCTCTCAGGACTTCGATGAAATAATAATAAATCAATGTCGTTTTCAACCATTCTTTAATATGTTTAAAATCTAAGGCCTATAACTTTCCTGTATATAGACGCTGCAGTTACGCATAGGGAATTCTACCGAGAAAATATATTGTACATTTTAAAGTTCAAAGAGAACATTCCTGTTCGAAGTTCTATATCTATAGGTAAACATGAACATATGTTTCATAGTAGTGCACATTTATAACGCATGTGTTACGTTCAATAGTTTCATCAAGATACATTAATTTATGCTGCAAACAAAACATGAATATATCATACGAGCTGTATTCCACATGGCAGCCATGTTTGCGTTTCACGAATTGGTCGTACTGTAGTCCGAGCCTAAATCACGACACGTACCATGCTTTTTAATAGTCTGTAATGACGTACACCTTGATTAAAGCTGGTACCACTCTTTCGTGAAACGAATGCCATATGTCGACTTCAACACAGCTGTAAGAATAATAGTTGGATACCGTCTGAGGAGTCTATCAACTGAAAAAACATAAATTACTCCGGCAGTTGTTTAGGTATAAATCGCTGTTGTATCAGGTGGTTGATAATAAACATGACGTCACGAGCATTACGAGTACCCGAGTATAATGATACTCTACAAGACCTGGCATCGCGCATACGACAGATGATTCCAGTCTATGCTGCACGCGATTCAGAACTCATGTTCGGTGAATAATTATTGCTTCAATTATCATTATCTATTATCATTAATCATAAATTATGCTACCGTAATCCATTTAGAAGTTGTAAAATGTATATACTCCGGAGGGGGTTGAGAAGGAAAGTGAAGATTATTAGGATAGACTGATCTATTCATGACTTTGGGTACACTGATCTAGAGATTTTAATGTTGTACACAGGTGAAACGAAATACAACTATTATTATTATGTCTGTTTGTATGTCTGTCTGTCTGATCCATTGACTGCATATGTAGTGCAAGTTGTCGAGCTTGGTTTTGGAGCATTAATAACGTACACATTATTACATCAATATTATTACATATCAATTAAATCGTTTACCTATGGGTGCGTTTTGTTTTTAAACTAGCACTTTCTATAAATTTGCATTGAATCATATATTATCTATTCAACGAGCGTCGAATTTAACTCTTCTTCACTGTAGTGTACGAAATAGTGAAACTCACAATGCGTTAGACGATGAGGATGATAAGTATATTAGTCAAATAAATCCCGCGACTCCTCCAGGGGAATTTCGAATACGGTAATAAGTAATTACAGTGTATATCTCTCCTTGGTACAGTATCATAACATAGAAGCCATGCAACTTCGATCACAAATTATTGGTTTTGAGGATAAAAATTAGATCTAAGTCACAAACCATCACTATGATCGTGTCCATGGCTAAACCACCGTGCGCGCACTCGCAACATCACCAAAACTGAATATCAACACATTGACATTTAGTTTTTATAAAATAAAAAAATCTTTGGTAAAGGAAATAATTTTCATCAACGTTTAAAAGCTGTTCCTTTTTATTGTGTATTTTGGCTTTGCTTATATACGCAAAGTGTGGCCATGGTAAATAAGATCCGGTGCAGTAGTTGGGTCGAATGGAAAGCGTTTAAAGAAGGCGTGTTGGTAGCGGGGATAAGGACGGTATTTTTCCAATTAAACACACAGATCTGGCGACACGAGTGCCTTTAAACGTGTGCCGGTGAACTGGTGTTTTGGTGCTTGTGGTGATGTGTTCGTGGTTTGAAGGAATGTATCATCTGATGATTGATTTATATTATTTAATAGCCCCCCCCCCCCCGCTCTCTCCCTCTCTCTCCCCCTCCCCTCCTCTTTGTCTCTCTCTCTCTGTCTCTGTCTCTTTCTCTGTCTGTCTCTCTCTCCCTCTCTCTCTCTCTCTCTCTCTCTCTCTCTCTATCTATCTATCTATCTATCTCTGTGGTGATATTTAGCGTATTATTTCGATTATATACCTCTTCTTTGGGCTATCCTTAGAATTCTGGGGGTATGCTTGAGGTTCCTCTTGGGGTTATTTAGATGGATGGATCAGTGTATATCTAGTGCCGCGTGTGAAGATGTAGGTGTTCGGGGGACCCATATGGTTTGGATGGGGTGTAAATTACGGTTTGGAGGTGATTCGGAGTTATCTCAGTACAAACATACTTGCTTAATCTCACCACATGACAGAGGTGTGTATATAACATACACAAGAGAAACGCAACTTAACACTAATATTCAGCCTTGACTATTGCCCACACTTCTAATCATCCTGTATCTACAACCTTCATGATCATTCTCAGAGAATTCTTAATGAAGATCTAATAGATACAGATTATGGACAGACAGTTAAATACCACTATGCATTATCATTTATCTGCAAAGGTCACGGTCCCGTTTAACAAAACGATCGTAGCGCCACAAGTCTTAATAGGTAGACCTATGTGTGGAACACGGGTCTCGGTACCCTTTCATGAAGCTACCCTATCCAGCAAGACAATAGTGCTCTGGTATCACTCATGGCTACGAGGGCGTTGTGGTCTCTTAGTAGGTTCTAGAGCTCCAACCCTATTAAACCTATACAATAATTACCTTTTAAGCTATAGTCTAGTCTTAGATGCAGAATATATCCTTCTCTCAATAACCAAAGCAGTACAAACAGATACGTGACATTGCGTATATACGCCCAGCAGGCATTATAGATGATACTGAAGACATCTAAACCACTACGCTTGACTAAACCAGCCTTTGTACCTTTATTTGCTCTAAGTACTGTTTCCGTCAACACTAAACCGTAACCATGGATATCCAATTCAGGGGCGACAACTGCGCCCGTTCAAGCGCGCACCAACCCGGTCTTTCCGCTGGCTCCAGAGAGTGTTCGACTAACAACAAACCCTATATGGCTTGGGCTCAGTTTATCGATCGATACTGCCTACTACTGCATGTCTTGTATTCCCTGCCATAAAAACTCCATGGATTTCCCATCAGGTCTAAAACAGGTTTCGATAAAGAAACGAGATATAACTGTTCGCCTAAAGAGTCGAGACCCAGTTTAGGTCAAAGATGTAACAAGGTATTGCTCGAAGCAATAACCCAATCTTAAACCAGTCATTTGGCTGTTCAGAATTACACCGGAAAACCGTAAGAGCGTTAAACATATTGAATATCCAGGAATAACAAGGATAATGAGTAATGTGATACGTCTTCCGTACGCAGGTTTATGTGTAAAATCTTAACGCTAATTAATATTTCATTGGTGTCTATACTTGGCCACGGTGAATACACGTATTAACTGTAAGGGCAAACTGTTCTGTGAAACGTCAGAAGCGATGATCGTATGACTATTATTTTAGCAGGTGAGAATGTAAAGTGGCTAATGACGTCATCGCCATGGGATGTGACGTCGATGGATCCATTTGTACCTGAAGCAAGTGTTACATCAACCGGAGAAAAGAAAATATACTAGAACAGATTTCTGCTTTCAGAATGTCTGGAAGAATCTTGCATGTATGCATTAGTTGGAATAAGTGGCATGCGGTTTGTCGAGAATTGGAGAAGATACAGACATAAATACATGGAATAGACCAATACAACACACTCCATAGGTGAATTCTCAAATGGACGCTTAACAATTGAAAAGGAGAGCACAAATACCAAAGAACTATACAAGAACAGTATAGGTCTATTCAATTCCAAACAAGCGAATCGACACCAATATTAAAAACAATTCTAAGCAGTCACTATTCTTATTTCTTTCCTTCAACGCATAAACCGAAAAAAATGAGGTTTGGGCAAACTATAGTAAGGATCCCAATTTAAATCGTTCTGCGAGATTCTACGCGATTCCGCGAGACTTTAAACGGGCGTTTCTGACAGCACTATCCCGGGGGCCATGTCATTGCAGTGCAGTTCCGAACAGTGTATTTTCAACGGCTCTATCGCCCTAGTACCTTCTTGCTTAGCATCGACTTCTGGTTTAGTTTAAACAGATTTTATTCACAATAGAACAAGATTGGGTACAAGCTATGCCACCGTATGTATAACCCGATCCTCAAATATTTACATATAAGGTTAGACTTCTATGTAAGGTAACCCTGTATCTTCGACCTTTACCATAGAAATGATATTGTTGCGGGCAGTTGTGCACTGGAGGAGTTATACTGTATTCGTCATTTGGCAGACATGTCATTATTGCTTGACCAGATATTTTATTGCATATGGGGCTTAATGGTGATGTAACACATGTCTCATCCTCTGAAGTACATGGTAATTACTTTCTTACATTCACCAAAGGCCCAGGGTATCCTTTCACAAAGCTCTCTTAACCGCTAAGAGAGCATAACGCTCTCTTTTCAGTGTATTAGCTAACGGCAAAGACAGCGTTATGGTCTCATAGTGGATAAGAGATTCGTGAAAGGATGCCCTGGACAATGCGGAAGTACGTCAACTTTAGCGCTACAAGAAATGTGAAATTACCAAATGCACATAATTTAAGTAGGCCATAATGTCCCTTTATTGTAGGCCTACTTGTAGGGGAAATGGTTTTGTTCATTTACATATATCACAACTAACCTGATATAAAGGAAGCCTACATACTTTGCTAGCATAGACTTCTAGGCAAAATAAAAACTATAATTTGGTTGTAAAAGTTGTCGAAGAGTTTGTCCCCACAACCTTTCATGAACTTTGATTGAGAAGCAGACAGATAGCCAATCAAATGCGAACTTTTATAAAGCAACTGAAATTGGATTCTTTGCACATTATAGTCACATGACTTCATGTGGTTATCTTCCTTGTTTATTTTGTTTAAAATTACTAATAATATAACCGGACCTTGTTCGTTCCTCCTGTTTAATCTGTTCAATAGCGGTCAACCGAACCTAATAGTTCCGTGCATGGCGGCACTTGGCGGCACGTGGATAGGGGGTACACGAACAAGGATTTTATATTAATTATATTGGTTGTTCCTGTACTCTTCGTAATTGGGATAAAATATTAAAAAGTGGATGTGACATTGGTACCATGGTGGCACATGGCTGACCGTTCGGCTGGTTCGTGGATGGGTGACCGAGAACCTGATCGTATCTAGGATTCGTTCCTGCCCCACACTCAATCACAGGCTGAAAACACTTGTGGTGTCACATTAGGCAAGTGGCTTAGTTCGATAATGCCTCTGTTCACCTAGCAGAGAATGGCTACCCGGAAGGATTAGATGGACATGTGGATAATAACCTTGTAGCGCTTGAACAGCAGCTTGGGTTGTATACAAGGAGTTGAGAAGGAAATTGAGTGTACACAGATCCATTGACCGGGGTAATAATGTAGCGCTATGAGCATGCTTTCGAGAGTGGATTTGGCGCAATATAAATGTTCACATCATTATTGTTATTTAGCGATGGGTGCTAAAGGTTCCAACATCACGGTTATAGTTAGATTCTGAAAAGGGTACATTCACGACTTGGCCCCATTCTTGAAACATCCAGCCCCCGTTTCGCAACGGCCTCCTAACTATTTAGGAGCTCCTAAACCAGTCCTAAACGTTGTCACCTCGTAACATGTGTTTCACGACGACGTCACAAGTCTTACCCCTTCTTAAACTTAGGAGGTGATAAACTGGGTCATAAAGTTAGGAGCTCCTAAATTTTGGATGTCGTTGTGAAACGGGGGCCCGGATGTTAAGTAGTCATAATGTCCGGCGTTTCCGGGATTGACTTGAACCTAAAACAGCGGTCGGCAACCACCGCTCTGCGGAGGTCATGCCAACATCAATACAAACGCGCATGTCTCTTCAAGCGGAGCTGAATAGAGATCTTACATAAAAACTGTTTCTACACTTTAATACAATTAATATTTAATATTTCGATATACATTTGTATGTAAACCAAAGACGTAACACGTGCTTGACTATTCTTGCACAGATTCTATTATTTAAATTATTAGGCTAAACATCCAACATCTTGATCGAGAAAATTATCAGGGCGCATGGAGTTCAGACACGGTGTTTGTATTTAATGTAGTTTTAACCTTCACACTCGTCATCCGTGCAAAGACCCTATTTAATTTTAAAAATTTATTTGACACGAGCATGTGAATTTGGGAATTATCGGAGTTATGAGCGAGTTTTCAACCCGCAGTTGGCTTTTCAAACACGAGAAACTCGCTAAACTCATTCCGTCAAGACCGTCAACGTTTGGGGGTCCAACAACCAGCCGGTGAAATGTCTCCCAAAGTATTTCAACTTTTTGTCGCTTTTTAACTCGTTGGTTGAATAAAAGAAGAAAAAACCTTACGAGTTTGCCAAGAATGAATCTGTTGGAAATGTTATCAAACTAAACTCTTGCATCGAACACCCTGACTGGTGCTAGCAGTTGAAGAAGAAACATTTAGCACACAACTGTCACAGTTTTCGTTGACAATGTTCGTGGTTCGAGTGAGAAGGTCGGTATTTAAAGTCCCCCCGGCGTAGGAAATCACACACCTGTGAATAGAGGTTAGGAAGTGACTATGCATACAGAGCCCGTCCAGGGGTTAAAGATTCACCCTGATGTCTTTTTTTTAAAACAACCTTAACGTTAACACTAGAACCCTTGGAAAACACCAGCGAATTCATTCTAAAATTAGCAAATGCTTGTCACGGCGCAGGTTGGTATTAGCACCTGAAGAAGTGTAGCTTTAATACACAGAGTGTATGCCTGAAGAGATAACCACAGAGCGGTTGCTAATTATATATGACGTTTTCTTTCAGGGTTAAAAGTGTGTAATTAGATGGAAATGGTGCTTGGAAGAAAATGTACATGATGTGTACATCTATTGAAATATAACGTTTCAAATGTGTTTCGAACTCAAAACCCAACATTCATTCGCACGACTATTTACGGTGATTATCTGGTTATATAGAAGTTATAACATGAATATTATGAAAAGAAACTGTATTCTCGTCAATTTCATTATAAGTCTGGTTATAAGTCAATGTTATACTGTCCAACAACGTATGATGACGTCAAACTGAGAATACATCCATGTTCATTTCATCCCGAATTGACAACTTGCAAAATATGTTTAATTCTATATATTTCTGAAATAATAGAGCATTGCGCATCCAAATACCGTCCCTATTGAAATTTAACTAACTTGAAGTGAAGAACTCTCAACATTATTTAAATTGTCCCTTGTCGTAAATAGAAGTTTTTAATACTATCTATACATGTATCCATATAGAGCATACTTCCTAAAGCCGAACAAGTAACAAAAGAAAATATTGAAAAATGTGGAACTGATTCATAAAGGATGTGACATTGACATTTGGTTTTAGTTGAAAGACATTGCATTTAGAATGGTCGTCAATTTACAAGACAGATATTTATATTGGATTATAGGGTTTAGTTGCAAGACAGAACACTTAAACATTAGGATTGAGTTGCAAGGCGGAGCACTGATACCGGTAATGGGTTCTATTTGCAAGGGAGAATACTGACAATGGGTTTTATTTGCAAGACAGAACACTTAAACATTAGGTTTTGGTTGCAAGGCAGAGCACTGATAACGGGTTTTAGTTTCAAAGCAGAATACTGACAACGGGTTTTAGTTGCAAGACAGAACGCTAACATTAGGTTCGAGGCGCAAGGCAGAACACTGACAATGGGTTTCAGTTGCAAGACAAAGAACATAGAATTTGGTTTTAGTTGCGGAAAGTGGAATACCGACATTTTGATTTTACAGAACACAGAATTGAATTTACTTCCAATATAGAAAACTGACATTGGGTTTCAGTTGCAAGACAGAGAACACAGAATTGTGGTTTAGTTACAAGACAGTACACTGACATTTTGGTTTTAATTGCAAGACAGAACGTTGATATTTGGTTCGCGTCGCAAGGCAGAACACTGACATTTGGTTTTAGTTGAAGGAAGGAAATTGACATTAGATCTTTGTTGCAAGACATAATACTGACATTGGGTTTCAGTTACATGACACTGACATTGTGTTTTAGTTGAAAGACAATTGGTTTTAGTTAAACATAATCCAACACGTTCCCTCCTAACCCCACGTGGTCTTGTTGGGAATGTCCAGTCATTGGATGATTGCGGTCACGTGACACACATGCCGATGGACAACGATCGTTGATTGGAGCAGGTGTGATAGTGTTTGTGCGTGTCTGGGTGTATTCTTGTTGTCGAGTCGAGATGAAAGTAACCGTTCTGGAAATCGTGCAAACAAGTTTCATCGTGTTTGTAGGTGATCCTAGCACTGTAGGATTTACAAGAATTCTGTGGTTACTCACATATAGGCCATGTGCGCACCGTTCTTGTAAAATTATATATATATATTTATTTATCATCTGTTGGAATGTTGGATATGGACATTATTTACACTGTTTATGCCATTTGTCTCTAAATGATATGTTGAATTTTGCCAAATAGTGTGTGCATACATAAAAAGTCATATAGTATTTATTGAAATGTTACCAATATACCTTGAAATAACCAGTAATAAGAGTGCAATTCAAGTAAGTTTATGAGAACAAGGAAGTATACAGATATTTCGTGTATCATGCTACTTTGCCTGATTAATAACTATGCAAATTAGGGAGCTAATTTCACATGATGTCATTTTCATGTCATACTACTATTTATAAAATGCTACTGTATGGAAATAATAAACAAGATGACAATTATGATCGGAGACTATGTGCTAATCGACTAGAATTAAAACATTCACAATTCTTAATAAAAATGAGAATTGTTTTTAAAGTTGTTATTTTCCTTTGGTATATTTATCAATGAGTGAAGCGGTTTATAATTTACTGACCTGCATGTATTCCTACGGGTAACTTTAAAATGTCAATTCACACTTGATGTTTTCTTCTTATAGAGTAGTATTTAAGCTTGACATTAGATGATAAAGAGATTATTAACCTTGTATCTTTAGATATCGTCTATATCCTGCATTTAGGGATAATCTCTATGTATTGGACTCGCTGAGGCAGGATATAGACGATATCTAAAGATACAAGGTTAATAATCTCTATTTATTTCTGTAAATACTATGTGGACGTTATTTATTTCTGTAAATACTATGTGGACATTACTTATGTAACATTGTGTATGGGTGAAATATTCCTGCCGCGACGTAAAGCACTAATTCATCATCACTTAGGAGCGGATTCAGTAAATGTTGGACAACCTTTTTTCCAATCCTTTTCTGATGAATCAAATATGGTTAAATTAAAATCAAACAGCTCCTGTCTTGCACAATACAGTTAAGATACTTCATTTATTTATTTATCACAGAATGTTTACAAGCCAGAACGCAGATATCGTCGCACTCACGTGGACAAGCTGAAAGACGAAGAACCGCGCGTTCACTCGACACTGCTGGAATATGGAAGGTAAGACAGTCGCGGGAACCAAAACCAAGATCTAACGACTGGGAAGACTGTAGACAATAGTTTGTACATATAATGAGGATATTGTTTTCAAATATTAAAAATTCTGTCGATAATTAAAATATAAGTGGCCATGAGATTACTAAACTTTCGAGTATGATTTCATGCTCAACTCAAAATGTTGTTCACAAATCCCCATATAAACTTTGAGCTAGAACATGAAATCATACTAAAAAAAGTTTCGTAATCTCAGGGCTTGATTGTGTGCTGAATATACATACAAAGAGAATATATTGGTGAGTTTCACTCGGAGGAATTAAGTGTTTTTCTAAATTTTCCATTGCAGGCGATATGGAGCTAGTAAGACACCAAAGGAAGAAAAGGCAAGGCAATTTTATTTCCATACTTTACACATGTTTACTGTCTGATCATCATTTGATGAAGGCAATTGAAATCACCATGTAGAACCATCATGGAGAAGAATGACTACCGTAATTACCCTATTAATTTGAATTAAATTTGTAGCTATTCAAATTATTAGAAAAATACGAAAATTTAATTAATCGGTGTTTGTACAATTAAGGACAACCAAATTAAACCAAATGTTAAATAAATAAAGGATTTAAAAAACAAAACAAAAAACATTTTTTTGAAAAATAATTTTATTGTATTCGATTAATTTGAAAATTATGATTTGAAAACAATTGGTTATATTCGTAATTTTAGGGTCGGACTTTTATTTTTATGTTTTATTATTTTATGTGTTGAACTATTAGAGGATTTGAATTAATAGGGTAATTACAGTTCCTTTGCAATGCTGTCATGGTGGGACACACTGTCTCTACTGTCACCATGCAGTTATCGTTCTTGTCAGGTCCCTCGTGTTCTCACGTCTCGACTACTGTAATAGTCTACTGACAAATGTTGCCGTTAGTCAAATCGACAGAACAGCTGCTCGGATTGTCACTCTATCACTGCCCTGTCTGTACATTACCCCTGTGCTCATGTCCCTTCACTGGCTCCCTGTACCAGACCGAATAGACTTTACGATCCTGTGCTTGCGTACATGGTACTGCACCCAGATGCCTTGTCGAGCTACTCGCAGTTTATCTTCCATCACAAGGACTTGGATCCAACGACCAACTAAAGGTTACCATTTTTTTTTTGTATTGGGATTTTAAGTCGCTGTCAAGATTCTTTCACTTATATCACGACTTGTCAGTTTAGGGCAGGAGGAAACCCGCAACATCCG
>JAUTBT010084462.1:0-12291 GCA_032361225.1 Lepetodrilus schrolli | reverse complement strand
TATATATCAATCTACTACTCAGATCGAAATTAGGCACTATTTGTGCTCAGAATGATTTGAGGACGTACACATCTATTAGGCACCGACAAATGTTCCAACGTGGGAAGAACTACGTATTATGTAGTAATGACGCCATAGACGCGCAAATTGACTTTGCGCGTCAAAGCGAGAGGAATCTCAAAATAGTACCAAGAGAATCAGGCAACAACGCTCCGAGTACACCCCACCCCCTTCCACCTTCCCCCAATCCCCCAGCACACTCCTCTCAATTCCCCTGCAACCTCTAGGCAGTGCTGAAGGCTACGTGGCATGTCTTCGACGTAATGGAACCTGTTACGAAGATGTTCTGCTTCACCTCGTCAACTGCCAATTCTTCGATTCTCCAATTTTCTGCTTGACTTCGCGCAGTTCTCTTTTAACCCCCTTGGAGGTGAAGACATGATGGGTCTTTAGGTTTATCAACGGATAACTGATATGCTCGCAGTTTTAGCTCCAGGTCATTTAGGTCATATAGACCAGAGTGCTACGTTTGACCGGTAAGGACGTTTTCCTTGACCGGAAGTACACCAGAAACAAAGGTCATTATAAATAAAATAAAATAATTTCTGTTGTAAATCGAAAATTGTTGAAGAGTTCTACACACATACCGTGAATACTTGCATTCAATCGACAATTTCAAATAATTATTTATATATATATATGCATGTACGTTTTCCGCGATCGGATGTAAACCACAAGATTGGTGTTTAGTCAGTAGAACTCAGTGTCATCCCAGGTGGCAAGCCTGCTACTGGCCAATGCCGAGAAACCGCCGCCTTCTTCACGAGTGACGGCCTCGCTTATTCTACAGTGGTCCAGCGCTGCCCCGCATACAGAATTCCTATGATAGTGACCAGCGGTGGTGCACTGGTGGACAAGCGATGAGTATAAGAGTTTTAAACAATGCATTCCCCCAGAGAGAAATAGAGAGAGATAATAATAATAATAATAATGTGCGAATTAAATCGCTTTTTCTTTTTCTTTCTTCCAGACAATGAACAGGTAAATGTTACCAAAATTGATTGTAACATTATTTTAACTTTCAAATGTAATGTTTCTGTTTGTAAATATATATCCAAATATATATGGTCTTTAACAATACCGCACGGTCGAGGTCATCCGTATACATGGTAGGGTTAAAGTGAATATTGGTTATATATTATTCAGTAGTTATTTGTCCTGTTTTAATAGTGTTTTATTCGATAATATATATTTAATTATCAGTTGCAGTTTTACAAGTAATGGATGCGGAAATTGCAACAAGAATACAACTTTTGTTCATATCGAGAGGGAGAAAGCAAGAGAAACGGAAGAGATTCTCTAATTATTTCATATATCTGTACATATGTAAATAAAGTATGAATGTATAACTAGAGCTTTTGTATTAACCATACTCATTATTCTAATACTCAATGCATCGTTCATTGGAAAAGGAAACATATTACTGAATCCAATTTCGGAGGATTAGTTCTTTGTGACTTCCTTCTGTTGTGACCCTCCGGACACTGGTCTCATTCTTCTGTGTTGTCGTGAAGACGACTAAGTTGAGAATAGTCTTATTCCGGGAAACACACCGTATAGATTTAGCACGGGTCGTACCCCCTCAGTCGTCTCCCTAGGTCCGGAGGTGCGGTCCCAGCCCGTTTTCTATCTTATATGCCCTTCTCTCGTGTCCGTGATGTCATAATCCTCCCATTCGACCAACATTCCTATTCCTGTCCTATCAGTTTCCCAGACAACACATATTCACTATGTAGTATCCTCGTATCCCTTTCCCCCATCCTCTTATATGGCGTTACCGTTTCTTCTGGTATTCTAAGAACCCGCTTACCTTCACACATGCTAGTCCGCTTACCTATTTCGTACAATATAGAAATACCATTACCCTATTTTTGAGATCCCGATACCGTTAAGCAAATCTGAATACTTTTAAATTCCAATAATGATTTCCTTGCCTACGATACCAATGAAAGAAATGGAGGTGTTAATTGAGGTGTTTACTATTCGAAGATGTTCGACACAGACATTGCATTGTATTACTTGGTAACATTAAGGAAAGGTAAAACAGTGATTCACGATGTGACAAGGCTAATAATGCCTAGGCCATTGGTCGTACCATCTCATGACCTACAAACGGACGTGCCACAAATCTTGTAAAACACTTGTATAGTGTTTCAGATCATAATGGGGAGGAATACTTTTTAAATTACACCACTATGCTGGCCCAAATGCTCGCAATTCATCATAGGGCCAATGCCGCCCCTTTAAGCAAAATCTCAATTGGTCCAATGATGGCAGCCAGCATTGGCCCAATGAAGTTATACTGCAGTGACCCAATGTTGGGCAAATGCATTCTTGCTACCTGGGATAATAGCTTTGCTCAAGAAAGGAAACCTCGTTCGTAAACTTTCTACGGTCAATAATTGAAGCCTTTTGGGGCTTGTTTACTTGCATGCAGTGCTGAAACATTGATATACGAATGTATCAAACTGTCATATAATAAAGGGATATCGGGTATTATACCAAGTTTTTAAAGCAAACATTAAGTATTCATGGCGCCAACTTTATTTACACACGAGAAGTGAACGATTTCCTTTAAAATGTCCATAAATTGTCCGTTCAAAGTGACAAGCATTATTTATTACAATTATCGCATTATACTTGTAGGTAATCGTAATAATTACTTCCGGTCACGTTCAAGCCATATCGAGCCTTGAATTTGCTATAGTTACAGAAAAGTTGCTTACGAGTTAAATTAGTACAGACCACTTCTGTCTATATTGAGAAACAACTGTTTGAGGTTCGGATTGAATCCAAACAAGTTTGACTAGTAAATAAAGATAAATTATTTAATAATTATATACTTGTATGTCAATTACCTGTTATGAGACCTAATTAATTATTTAACATTGATCAATATTTTCAATTAGATGATATTCTAATTAAACAGAGAAATTCACTGAATGTCATTATAATTCAATCTCGGCGATGTCACGATGATGGCACGAGCCGTTCGTTCCGTTCGTTCCGTTCGTTCCCACCGTCTTTATTAGTTATTATTTATATTTCCCAAAACATTTTCGCATCAACGATCACTGTACGGTCCGCGCACCTGATTTCCTATCTGCCCATCCATATAATAATGTCCAGGTCACGTGACATCCTTCCCGAGGACGCTGCGCTGTGATTATTTGAGACAGTTCCCAAAGCGTCAGATTGTCATCTAAATCCCAGGCGAATGCTCCGGAGTAATATGCATTAGTGCAGTAAGCCAAGTGTTGCTGTGACACTCTTGTACCTCTCGCAAGACACTATTATATACGTCGCAAGACACTCATGTATTTGTCGCAAGACATTATTATATCTGTCGCAAGCCAAATGTTGCTGTGACACTCTCATACCCATGGCAAGCCAAGTGTTGCTGTGACGC
This sequence comes from Lepetodrilus schrolli, assembly GCA_032361225.1. NCBI lineage: Eukaryota > Metazoa > Mollusca > Gastropoda > Lepetellida > Lepetodrilidae > Lepetodrilus > Lepetodrilus schrolli. Next base: position 8,822 of record JAUTBT010084462.1, on the reverse strand, counting down.
TCTTTATACCTATGGCAAGCCAAGTGTTGCTGTGACACTCTTTATACCTGTCGCAAGCCAAGTGGTGCTGTGACCTTTGAGGGAAACGACCAGGTGTATGTTAAACGTGTGGGTTTAGTTTCTCGACAAATTGCGTTGTTTTTTTTAAAACTCCCTTTCTGTTGGAATTGAACATTGCCCTAGTAGAGTCTATACGCATACGCAAGATGCATATGCATTAATTAGCACATTTCTATCACAGAAACAAAATTATTTTGTCCGAACATGTCTTAAGATTCTATTTCGCTGTTCTTTACGAAAAGGTCGATGCTCTGTCTTTTGTAGACGCACGTACACACATAACCACACACACACATACACACACACACACACACACACACAGACACACACACACACACACACACACACACACACAAAATAATATCTATTTTCCCCCCTACGGTTTGTAGTTCTACTAGCCCTATATTGTATCTTTTAGCAAACGATACAATACGGTTGGCAAAACAGTGACAAAAATAACTACACGAGATATATTTTTTAATGTTTCTTTGGTGTTTATGAACACAGCGATTTAGGAAAAACTGAATTGTGAATTTCACTTGATGTCTTCTGTACTTTTATGCATTATGGATCGTTTTTTACTAGGCAAATGCCAGTGTTGATAATATATGTTTACTCTGTACTTATTTCTGTGTTGACACATTGTATATAACGTCACGTATCGATAAATCATTTGAAATGTTCTCTGACGTCATTGTGTGAAATATGTATTTAAAGTACACTATATCCATTTGCGTGTTTACAATGTTTACATAACGTTAGCGTAGGATGTTGCAAACATAATATTACATGTATTACTTTTAATAGTTTTATACCGGTTGACAATTATTCATACATACGTGCCCAAAGCAGCGGGCAATCTATTTGGGGTATGTATGTACATGTCCGTGTAAACAAACATAATCTTTTGAGCTTACGGTAATAAGACTACATTGTAAAGACAAATTAGAATACTATAAATAAATAAATAATTCCTAATTGTCTACCTATTATACCAGTTACATGGATTGAAATTAAATATAATATACTAGTAATTACATGCTATCGGTGGTGCCTAAAATAGTAAGACTTGGTATTTTGAAAACATGCAGTACCCATTATGGCAGAAGTGCGTTAAACATAACAATTTAATTATATAAGTATAGTATCACGAAACTAATTCTTTCACACAACCGGTACCTAATAATATAATCGTAACTCGAGTGGTATTAGAAAATGACAGGGGATGAGAATCATTACGACAATCATTACGATTATGAAAATGCTAAGATACGAATACATGTACCAACCTATTAGCACTGGTATGTATTAAATTGAAATAAATAAATACACACATAGTGTTTAACAAACTGGATATTACTCCACTGCGTATACTATACTATACCACTAGTATACCGACGGTTGTATATGATGCCCTACTTAATATCTAAGCCTTGTGAGATCAATTATTTAAACAGACAGCATCTAAACTACTAAAAGTACTCCGCAGATGTAATTGTTTCAGTCATTACTTCAACCCTGGTCTCGGGTGATGCCGTGAGAACTGGTTATATGAACTATTAAAAGTGCGTCCAGTTCACGAGGTCACCAGTGGTGTATTAATTTTCAACATTTAACTAGACTTTATTGCCGTCAGATCGTGTTTAAAATACTAAATACAGAATTTGTATTGAAGCATCAACACCTCTGCGCAACATCCGTACTCTACGGTTGTGACCTTCTCAATTATACATTCTGTTTATCGCCGGAAACCTCCGACGATTCACAATTGACTACGTCGTTTGATATCCCACCGGAAGCGAAAACCCGGATTAAATTCTCCGCAGCGAAATGGGGAATGGAGCTTATAGTTAAGCGGCTTAAACTAATTTCCAACCGCGAGAGGATAAACTGGACAGTGCCATAAAGAAACAGATGTCTCTAGGGGAATATCTTAACGCAGCCGTAAACATGAAGGCATATGTATAAATAGCCAAGCGTCCATTAACGTGTCTGAATTTTTATTTTATTTTACGACATTACCGTGTTGAGGCAAGTCAAATGGACTGAGTATGGAGCTGTGGGTGGGGTAGGGTGGCGTGGGATGGGATGGGGTGGAGTGGTGCGGGATCTACGTTTTCAATTACATTGGTGGTTATAATTGTCTTTGGGTTTAGAGCCGCTTTCAAGATTATTTTGTTTACATCACGTCAGTTTTCGGCAGTAGAAAACTTAATGTAGCATATAATATATTGTGTTATGCTTTAATTATGAAATAATATTGTTTATATTTACCATGACCTATAGAATCAAATCATTAAAAAATATTCTGAAATAAATTCATATGAAAACTGACAGAGATACAACAAATGATGGATGTTTAGCATTTATCGGTTTTGTGGGAAAGACTTCTTCATATAATTATGAGAACGATGGATTATGTGATGCGAACTTTGGAATCCCTTTTGCGGATTGGGGAGTGACATACTGAAGATCAAAAGAAAGTAGAACTGATGGCTGTCAATAGTTGCTGAAGACATTGAGCTTTGTGCAGCGTTCGTCAACATGTTCTATTAGATACTGGATATCTGTTAGTGTGTATCATAAGACTGTCCATATTATGCGACACCCCCATCTCTCTCTCTCTCTCTCTCTCTCTCTCTCTCTCTCTCTCTCTCTTTCTTTCTCTCAGTATATTTTCTTCATGATTGATTGATGGCAGACGCAATTTTCCATCAGAATACATGCTGGTCTCCATGGGTAAGTCAAGAAATAAGCCAAGGAATAAAACGAGTGTCTGACCAAATCTTGTGTGAAATTCAAGTCACATTGGATCTAACTAAGAACAGACCATCGCTCATGGTACCTTACTTAATCAACTTTCTGTGGACGTAATGAGACTTTAGCTTCGTTGTTAATACAATTATCGGACTAAGAATGTGTGTGTAGATTATTTTGATGGCAGAAAACACATTAAATTATGAAAACACTCAAGCTATAACGGTTGAATGCAAACCAGTGAGAGCATGTTAAAATATAGATCAAACGTATCGCTATTCTAAAAACATGTATTCAAATCTATACTAGTAAAAGCTTTCTTAGTGTGTATTACTTTTAAAAGTACAATGAATATTATAGAAGTCTATGCTATTTTACCCTCTGAACCAAATAAGATTCAATTGCGGCGAGAATTCCAAAATGTTTGAAGTTTTGAACTAATGCAGGAAATGTGCGCGATTCTTAATTAAATCTTTGGAACGAAATTGGGTGGGTGGGTGCTACTCAAATTAGGCGACACTAAGAGTGCGTACAACCATATGTGATGGATATACATAATGCTTTGTTTTGAGTAAGCTACATTTTTATTATGCTTTGAAAATTCCAAGTGGTATACAATCCAGGAAGGTAATATGTAATATGAATGTCGTTTGTTCCAAATGAAGTGGGTTCCATGAAGTTTAGTTGCAAACTAAATTTATAAATTTCTCTCTCTCTCTCTCACTTCCTGCTACGTTCCTGCTGAGTTCTTGTTGATATACAATTTCTGTTTTTGAGTGCATTTTGCTGATTGCTACCTTAGTTGACATGCCTTTTTGTATCTGTTTATATGCATCATGGAACCCTTCTATACAAGGTGATATGAGCCTATAACAGATAGCAGGACCAGTTTTCCATTAGAAGACGCTGAAAGTGACCTTATTTAGAAGATAAATGTCAAGGAAACACCAAAAAAGCCATACAGTGGTAGTATGCCTCCTTATATCGTAGCCGGCAGACATAACATATCTTTCCTAGTCATCTCCAGTATAGTAGCCTCGTGTTGTCTAGCAGCTTGGAGACTGTACAGGGGGGAAAAAATGTGTAATTCTATCTTCCCCCGCCATCAACTAACAGTAATTCTGTGTGGTGTATGTACTAGATTGCAACTGTGTCGTCGTGTTTTCTTTCTTCCTTTCCTTTTTCTGTTGCGCTGAATGCCGTCTATCTATACATTGTGGAATAATAACGGCAACACGGATCAAAGTCCTCTTTGACTTCTTTCATACGTCTTTGATGCCTGTAAGAGGTTTGGAAATACACATTCAGAGAAGAATTATACCAGTAACCTTCGACTTGGAAAATTAATATATTTTTTTGTGATTTATTTTTAGGGGGGCGTGATCACGTGTATGAATAATTTGCATTACAAAGAACATATTAAATTGGAAAATATCTCGAGATGCCATATTCTTGAATGGAAACCGAAGGGAAGTGATTATTTTTAAGTTTCCTTTCGTGTCATGCTCATTCCTCATAGGCTTATCTCTTGGAAGTTTTATTTTAAACTTTTTGAATTTATTTATTTTTGCTTGTAATTCAAATTATCTTTAAACGTAATGAACGACGAACGGGCGATTTGCACGTCAATGGGCCCACATTTCCACCCACAATATCTCCATTACTTACTTACACGCCCACCAAATCACACCCATGTTGCCTGCTACCCACAAACTACCAACGAGCCATTCACAACCACACTTGCATGTCACCCACACCTATACCCACATGCCACCCACAACCATATCCGCATGACACCCACAACCACCCCCATATGACACAAACATGCACAAACAGCCACACCCACGCACAACCATACCTACATGACACCCACATCCACACCCACAATCACACCCATACCCACATAACAATCTACAACCATACCCACATGACATCCACAACCACCCAACCCACAACCATATGACACCCACAACCATACCTTTAATGGCCACAAACAACTAAACATACCGATACACGTTCTCAGATGCGGATTTCAACGAAGCCAACAGCCCACATGACACCAACAACCACACACACCTGACACCACAACCACACACACACCTGACACCACAACCACACACACCTGACACCACAACCACACACACCTGACACCACAACCATAGCTGCATTCGATGGCCACGCACATACCGACACACATTCTCAGACATACACTGCACAACGTTCTGGATTAACAAGGCGTGCTGCCAGACACTCGACCTACGTGTACGGTGTCATCACTCATTCAAGAATACACGTGTTCACCTGGTTCATGGCCCGTTCCTCGTACAGCAAGGGCCTTGCAAAATCGATGCCCAACCAGCAGTTGTAACGGCGTGCCATCTTATACCGATTCCACCAGCTAATTAGTGACACGAGGGGCTCTATTCCATCTTTTGTTGCTCGCGGCAAAGCATGCTTCCGGCCCCATTAAATTGTGAAAAGCCATGATTGATTGGAAAACGTATCAGGCCTACCGTGGTTACAGTTTACAATCTTGGGAACAACGAAGAGGTTTGTACACTCCGGGGCGAAAAACCGGTGCCTCGCGTTTTGACACCATCGTGTACGTGTATAGCCGTGTCTAGCTATTACTATGCCTACACAGGAATCTTCAACGATAAGGGAATCAAGATTAAAATATTAAGACAATGCAATGAACACCGGCTTCCAAGATTTTCACGTGTGTAAGATATTTACGAATAATGCTTGTCCACACGAGATATCTATCCTTTTATTCTACACGTCTACATGCACGAAACCTCATTATTCTACGGAGCGTGCATCTTGAGAAAAAGCAGTCGGGAACAGGGAAACTCTGTTCCGATTCTCGAAGAAACAGCGACACGTTCTTGCCAAGTTCTCGTCATTTCTTGCTAATTAGCGACGCAAAGATAACAATTTGCTGCGGAGTGTCACACCGAGAGATGTACTTCCGGTGCGATCAACATTTCCAATGAAAGATCGGCGTGAATTAGTGAGATTATCTTTTTCTTGGTAAACTATAAAAGTGGAGCTCGTGTACTTCAGCCGAAACGAGCCATGAAACAAGAATCTGTTTATTAATCCAATATCAACAGTTACGTTTATTAAAGTTAAATATTTGACCATAATAAAATAGTTATGGATAGTGCTTAAGATCGATTAAATTAATTTTTATTATTTTTAATTGGGTTATTATTTTCGCTGAAGAATTTCCCCGTTAGGCATTGTGTTTGAGAGAGACGGGCACGAAACACCAAAACCACTTCTAATGAACAACAACAACTTAAAACCAGATGGAAATTCCATGTGAAACCAATAACGTTTCCCTGTTTCTTTCCTTCCTCGTCTGAAAGTCGTTAAAGGCTCTTCCAAACAAATTGTCTAGCTAGCGGGGCCGTTTTCTTTAGGGAATAGGGAAACTAAACCCCGACGTGATCTAACGAGGGGATGCTATCTCCACGCAGTAGTAACCCCGTCCAAAATAAATTACTTTGGGTTTTTCACTAAAGATGGGCAAGAATTGGCAGCTCCGCGACATTATCGTTTGATGATCTCGCTCTCTGGTTTGGGGCTGCGACTTCGTCAAATACTCGTTAGCAACGTATGGTTGAGCACTGGGTCTTGGAACCGGTGTATTTATAAAGCAGGAGTGGTGTCGCAGGGAATTATACATGTACATGGCAGTAAGAAGGGAGTAGAGGGATATTATTCCGCCAGATTATGCCCTTGTTGAGAGGCAGTGTTCACACGCGAATTAGCAGATTGTCCGAGCATCCGGTGTTATTATGAATAGAGGTCATCAGCGTATATCTGCGAGAGAGAGAGAGAGAGAGAGAGAGAGAGAGAGAGGGAGAGAGAGAGAGAGAGAGATATATATAAAGATACAGAGGGGAGCGAGGGGAATGAGAGAGGAGAAGAGAGAGAGAGGGGGGAAAGATAAAGATACAGCGTATATCTGAGAGAGAGAGAGAGAGGGAGGAGATAAAGATACAGAGGGGTGAGGGGAATGAGAGAGGGGAGGGGAATGAGAGAGAGAGAGAGAGAGAGAGAGAGAGAGAGCAGAAAGAGTGCAGTAGTACTTTTACTCACAAACGTACATACACACAGTCTCCAGTCATCATTTGTTAAGGGTTCCAAACCTCTGCCCTTCTAGCAAATTGATGCATTGTTCAAGTGTTCCAGACAACTGTGGATCTGACTGGGCTCCTGCTATTTGAGAATCAGACGTATGAAGCTCCTGGCACGTTAATATACATATTAAATATCAGTATATCAGTGTTGTTTCTTATATTTATACAAAAATATAAAAAAATATTATATATATTTAGTTGTACTTTTGTTTGCTTGTGTATGCATATGTACATGTGTGCTAGGAATACTTTATTCAACAAAATTAATTAATGGCCAGTAACATTTTTAGCCATATTAATTTACCTATTTTAACAACGGAGAATTTAGAAACATCTACAGGCTCCAGGTACTCAACAAACATCCGTGTTTTGAGGTAAACACTAGACCACCGTGTTCGTGTGTGTGTGTGTGTGTGTGTGTGTGTGTGTGTGTGTGTGTGTGTGTGTGATGTGATCTTTTACGCGTTAACACACACGCACGCATATGTACAGTACAAACACAGAACACAAATTTTACCTGTAAAAGTCGATCACAAAATCAATCACTTTCCGGTTTATCATTCTCTAATTTAGAACTTCCGGTCCTGAATGAAATATCAGTGTCGCAACCAATAACTTGCGCAGTGGCGTTCTTTGACAATGGCAGCATGCTGGTGCGCAACAACACCCGATAGGTTTTCGTGTACGTGTAGAGTTGAACGGGTGGGTCGCGGGGGTGACTCGAGTGGTTAGACACACCGCCACCCACCCCCACCCCACCCCAAATTTCGTTGACAATCATTATTAGCAAGAGCAGGGGCGTAGCTTCCTATACGCCGTGTAGGCCGCGGCCTACACGTTTTCCAAAAGTTTACAGTGACACATCCGACAACCCCCAGACCCCCCTAGCATTGATGATTCGGCCTACACATTAATTTAAACCAAGCTACGCCCCTGAAGAGTGGCCTATATTTAATTAAATATGATGACTGAAAACAAATATGTAATTAATCAGTGACAGACATCTTGAATAATAATAAAATTATACGATTCAGAGTCAGTCTGTACGGCATATGCTGATAATAAAAGGCCGATCAGCTGATCGTTATATTTTTCTCAGCACCGAGATATGTAAGCAATTGTACATGTACACTCGACGTATATAGGTTCTTCTGCGTTTCCGTGTGTGTGTGTGTGTGTGTGTGTGTGTGTGTGTATGTATGTATGTATGTGTGTGTTTACTGCTTTCACAGTCGCCTTACAGTTTAGCTGATTTCGGCAGACTGGTCCCTTCTTGAGACGCATGTGTCTTACAGCATGGAGCTGGAGAGCGATGAATATTATTGTCTGCGTGTACTAGTCTGGATTTCCACCAGTCTTATAGTGCTAGCTCACTTGGAATACCACATGCCGCAGTTAACATGGATATCCCACTCAGACACTTTTAACTGATTCTGAGCCGACCAGCCGCTTTATTCTTAGCGCCAATCAGGGGTACAACAACTACCATCTTTTAACGTCTTTTGGTATGACGCGGCCAGGGCTTGCACAACCGAATTGCTCTCCGGGCGGACGCTCTAAGCTTTACACCACGGAGCCGGGACTGTCGAAATTAATTAAGATATATAGTATTCAACGTTTGATTCAATTGCAATAGTAAAGCTACACGCAGTTGCTAAAACAGTTTCAGAAATTGTAATCCGTATCCACGATTGACAACAACGAAACCAAATGCAATCATGGGAAAGAGTGGGATTACTGGAAAATACAAGCAACTGACATTCCTGATCAGGGTGATCAGGCTGAAAAACTTGTGGTGTCACCTTAGGCAAGTGGCTTAGTTCGATAATGCCTCTGTTCACCCAGCAGAGAATG
>JAUTBT010084461.1:0-12291 GCA_032361225.1 Lepetodrilus schrolli | reverse complement strand
AACGAATCCTAGATACGATCAGGTTCTCGGTCACCCATCCACGTACCAGCCGAGCTAGAACGTGCTTCACTTTAACCACAAAGAGTACAAAGAGTCTACAGCTTTACGCTGACTTCGTAAATGTATTTATTTATTAAGGTGTCACCTTTAAATATGCACTGTCGTATGTTCAAACAATAAATTGGAACATATCCATGTTGGCTTATGAGACATGTAATTCTTTATGAATGAATACATGACCCATTACTTGATTAAGTGTTCTGTTCCGTTCTCTTCTGAATAAACTACATTTTAATATTACAAGTAGGTCTTGCGGAATGGTTAATTGGCCAAGACTGTTAAACATTTCTTTTTATAGAGATGCAGACAGTAACCTGAAAGATCGTGTGGGTTTCAATACATGTAGTTCACTGTCGCCGCCGCGGTCTCTAGTCATGGCAACCCGCTATCTGTCGTTAATGGCATTCTCGTCTTCATGGCTTTTATTGCATTCATTGAAAACTTCAGGGTCTTGCGACTGTCTGGAAATTCATGCAACACCAATGTAAAGCCATAAATTGTGACCAGGAGCCAGCTGAAATGGACCATATCTGTAAAGCTGCCGTGTGGCTTAGTAAACCGTACGGATCCTTAGAAAAGCGCCCCTCAGACCCTCCATACTCGTCCATGACGTTGACGTTGAGACAGTCTTTGTGTCCGGCAGACGACTCCAGCCAAAGTTTGACAAAATGGATCCAGTTCTGACAGGTTCTATCCGGTGCCGTCACTTACTGCATGTCTGGGCATATTGGGAGGTATTGAAGGTACTGTCATTTTAGGCCGTGTTTACGCCAGATTGTTTGGAATGATGAGTCCATTTATTGATTCCGAACGTGTTCCTTTTGCAAGATTCACCGCCGCCGGCAGCGAATTTGAATAGGCCAATCACTAATTGCTGGGTCCGGTGGCAACCTCCACCCTGTAGACAGTGGTGTTGCTGACAACAGTTCACCTGTGTGAGTGTACTTGGCTATGGGATCCCTACTGTCCACGACATCATTAGAATGAAGATACGAATACCTCACTACTCTCAGGAATCGTTACACAGCTTGTAGATGGAGTTCATGACCACTTCATAGAGAGTATTTGAAATTGTCGAATACCAATATCTATGAAAAGGAATGCTGTACATGGGCAAAGTAGTAACGGGAGATTGAAGTTCATGTAGTGATGTTAGTTTACTTAGTAGCTATTCTTCAAATTGACCATCCAGTATCATGTTTTAATTATGAAAGTTCAAATAAATCTCTTTCTCTCTCTCTGTGTGTGTGTGTGTGTGTGTGTGTGTGTGTGTGTGTGTGTGTGTGTGTGTGTGTGTGTGTGTTTATGACAACTACTAACACGATGTGAATATATGTACTGATCCAAATGGAGATATTACTTTTTAGCATTCACAAATATCGTCTTGCCCATAACATCAATTAGCATCTTAATTTTGTATTCACATGTCATTCAACTTGTTTTCAACTCTCATCAGTGGTATGAACTCATCAGCTATTGGTAGCCTTAGCTTCACATGGAACCCATTAACTCTTCGACTGCTCAGGTTTCTGATACAACCCTATATTTTAGACAAGATCTAAGCCCATAAACTTAAGTAAAGGCATGGCCTTTTATCCTTTTGTGCAAGTGATGAGATTCTATTGGTCAATGTGGACAACAGACTATAATTTTGTAGTTTGTACAAAATGAATTATTTTATTCACATTGGAAGTACAAGAGAACCAGTCACACTCAGAACCATCTCCCACAGGTACACCACTAAGCCATCATCATCTTAGCAAAACAGCCATCAGATTATGGAATGAAACTTTCAGCAAATATTTGTAAAACCATGTAAATATACAAAATATGCAGCTGTGAAGAGAAAATAGCTTTCAAAGCTGCATGTATCATGACTGAGTACGTTTATGGAGAATGACAGCATCTTGTAGAGCACTAAACATAGGGATTTTCAAATGATCCTTTGGTTAAATACATATATTATAGTTATAAACAAAATATCTGAACATCTGGTGATATACACACATACAGATTTCTTTCAGATCCAAAAACGCAAATCGACATAAAGATTTCTTGCAGTTGTCTCGTTACTTTAACCTTTGGCAGATTAATAAATAAATTATTCAAATTTTATGAGAAAAATATGACAACATTCAACAAGGATTATGTGAACGAGTAATGATTAATATGAAATACCAACGTGTTTATAATACAGAATAACTAACAAAGGCGAACATCTTAGACCATGGGGGGTCAATAGCATTGAATGCACAGTATGCTTAACTAGTGCCTCAGGGACTTCAATGGACATATAGCATACATTCCTCCTGTAAGTCTTCTGTGCGGATAAGCAATGAATGATTTCAGAGTTCAGACGAAGTATGTTGTCAATACACAAGGCTGAGTACAAGTATATGGACAACCTGAAGAAGTACCTCAAAATTCTCCTGGAACTGCAACTCAGATCATCCTGTGAATGACCAATACAAACAGGGGAGAGAAGTATTAATGAGAAATAATTAGTAACCATTTTAACAATATGATCAATAGTTTATATTTATATATATATATATACAGTTTATACACAGTCAGTATGGACATATACAAATGTTCATTGAGAAATATACAAAATATATATGTATGAATATGTATACAAATATTGGAAAGATATCCTGTCAAAACTTGCATTATTTAAGATGCTTTGCGATAAAGCTGTTTATTATAGCTGTACAAAGCAGTGATTTAATCAGTATTTTGGGGAAATGCATGATGGTGACTTTTTTATCGTCACGACAAGATAGATGCGCATCGTGCAATGACTTGTCGATACTATGAAGTGGCAACAAATTTTGACAAGATTTCTTCAAACATGGGACTTTGAGCCAGGCTTAGCAGATAATACTGTAACTTGCATAAGTCTTTGGGGAAATAGCTGTACAATACAGTGCATAAACTGGTGAGAGGAATTTGATGATGTATCACCCATCCACAGATTCGTGCAGCAGCCACTGAAGAACCTTGTGGAACTGCATTAAGATGCTTCAGAAATACAATTAACAATCAGTATGTTTCGATATTTTCGGTGGGTTTTCAATTTATTTATGATTTCCGTCCTCTCACCATAAATGAAATTATGCTGTGCGAAAATAAAAATGCAAACATTGTCCAACTAGTTCTGTGGAGACAAAACTGAAGAAATAGAGAAATAGGAGTGCCATACTGTTTGGTGAAGATGAAGTGAAACACAGCAAGTTCCAAATGCAAGATAGATGATGCCAACTATACTATTCATATGTGCATAGAGATGTACAAGTGGTCAAATGTTACATGATCTCTCATTGGCCAATCTTACAGCCAATCACTTGCAAGGGCACCTGTGGGAATGTCAATGTCGGCATTGTTGCATAAAGTAGCAAATACTGGTATACTTATGACTCATCTCTATATATTATATACCTAATACAAGAATTGTAAACTTTGATGTTGTATCGTTTTCAAAAGATAAATTGTTTAATCTCATCTGGGAAATCTCGTCTGTGAAATATCCTATTTGTACAATAAATGCATTAATGTTCTCACAACAATCTATGACAGAATTGTTACAGAAAGATCCATGAATGTTACTTTCCAATAACTCTGGAGAGGCTAGTTACCGTAATGCAGTATCAATGACCCAGTATATATACACGAGTACAATGTTAGGGCAATATATTAGCATATACAGAAGTATTGTGTATACAGACTCTAGGATTGTCCATCAGTTTGATCACTACATTGAACAGACCATCCCTTATCACACCTTATGGTTGTGGACCCGATATGTTCACTATAGATACTGATTACGATACACCATATGATGTAATACAGTGAATGAATGAATGAATGAAATAACTGACTTTGTGCTAGCTAATTTATCTCATCAATGTTGAATTGTCTCGCTGATGGCACAGATGCTTCAATGCTATATTTAATGCTGCGACAATATTGCAGTCTACATTCACTAATATGACTGGTGGTTTGCGTTGCCACTATATAGCACCCATGTGACAGAATACACCGGCAATATATATATACATGATAAATACAATGATTACATTTGGATCACACTAGCGAACCTTTCCTCATAACATTCAGATGATACATATTGAACCTTTGACAGTCGCATTCACATGTGCTCACTATTGTTCATCGCATTCAGATCACGCTGTGGAACCGTTGCCTGTTTTCATTCCGATCACACTTGTGTCGTCACTCTTGATAAGAGAAACAGAAGGCAAGTAAGACAAAATCAACTTTTCACATGAAATAAAATGTCTCCCAAAAAACTGCATCCCCTAATCTCAAGGTCAAGGTCAAAATATTATCGAGGCAAAAAATGTTGAAAGACACGCGGTCAGGAGCATGTGAATATCATAGCACCATCACAAATCAGCAAATATTTTACTTCCATACATCAGAGTGTCGGGCGTCCTCGGCAGAACTTTGTGGCACAGGACCCAAACAGCTTCTGTTTCAATATCAGGACAATTTGGATTCATAGATGATTTCCTATCAGACTGCCAGAAACTTCAATCCGTCTATCTAATAAGTCTTCATGCTAGTAGTAGCATTTTACAGAATCTGGCAGCCAGTGTCAACATGCTCGGCAGATTAATGAACATTTCCATGTTGTTAGCGAGAGTGTTGTGTAAGAATGACTTTCCTTCCATGGGTCCAAAAATCACTTCAAATTGTCTGTGAAAACATTCTTGAATAAATAATAACGGTAATTTGATATCATATCACACGTACAAAGTCTTTGTTCTGTGAACTCCAGCAACACAGTCTGTATCATCGCATGTCTGAAGAAAGTACGCGCAATCCTTCCCAACGAGTCACGAAGTTTGTCCGTTTCCTCATCAACCCTCGTGCACAGAAGAGCCATAGGTGCTCCACATGAGTTTTAGAAGAGATGCAGGTCAGACGTGAAGCAATGAAGTCAGTCGTGGTGTCGACGGTGGGGGGTACAGGGAAGGGAGGGATGGGGTGGTGTGACGTGGTCACACATATGCCGTCTTGTTAGAAGGTCCCTCCATGTTGCTGATGACCTGCTCCAGCCTAATGGACAGCTGCTGTGCATTGGCCTGGTTGTCCATATCCAGATTCTGCAGCAGCTGCAACACAACAGTCCATTGCTTTACAAAGTGGCAGTACTTATTACACAGATTGAAGATTCCATATTCTATGATGCTATAATGTTGGAATACAATGTATCAAACATTAAAAAAAAAAAATGTTTGCAATTTTTTTCTCTCTCCCAAAACTAATAAAACAATAATTTTTTACTTTTTATTTCAGTAATATTAATATGAAATGTGTTTTTTTGGGGTTTTTTACAAACATTTCAGTATACCATGTTCTGTGAATAAATTTGGAATCTTCCTTCCTGAATTTTGACACCACTACCATATTATCCATTATTCTAAAACTTTTGGCCAAATTATCCATAATATTAATCATTGCAAATGGGTGAAATATTCCCGCAGTGATGTTAAATTCCATAGTCACTCACTCCATAATATTAATAAATGACCAAAGCTACCATTAACCATTTAGAAAATGTAGTTCTACAAAATAGTACTAAATTTATTGATATCATAATCACACTACTAAGCGAGGACATGCACTTAGTAAATAGTTGGTAATGTGTGTAACTTCATACTTCCTGTTTTCAATTAGGAAACACTACAATTTATTGAACGTGTTATTATTGCCAATTTTTTTCCACATTGATTTTACTTGACGAAAACTGATGACTTCCCCAATTCATTTCTCTCTGATCAAAATGACACAGAAAAAATATCAATAAAGACACACAAAAAATTTGCCCACAGCCTATAATCTATCAAAATAAATAATCACTTTAAAGTCGAAAGTCACGTCAAAATGAGTGATTTCACCTCCACTTCTTTTTCATTCATACTGTGATGAGAATATCAAGCTAGCTAATTATAGTGGCAAAAACTTTCATGAGGCTTTGAGTGATTAGATTATAGAATACATTTTCTTCACAACACACTGAAATGTATTTTTAATTGCCCAAGCATGTACACTGCTTACATCGCTGTGGTACTTGGAGATATAGGAGTAGAGTTCTCGGAGAGCACTGGAAATGTAGAACTTCCCAGAACACATCTGAAACACATGGAAACCTGATTATACCTTATATTATATCTAGTACAGGAAATTCTAGATCAACCATAGACTGCTGAGGAAGAAGTATATAATGTTTAGGTCAATACCACAGATTGGTCTTACATAAATCTAACTGTAGCCACATAAAAGACCAACAATCAAGACTTGCTTTACTGTTTATGGTAGATATATTTAATAAATAATTATCATAATAACTATGCGAGTGAGAATAACATGTGACACATTTCCATTTATAGGACGTCATGACAAATGCTAATGGAGGAGCATTCTAGGTCCTGATCCATAAAGCAATGGTAGCTCTTCAAGAGCCACAAATCCAATGCATATGCAGTCAGTGACAACTCTTGTAGTGCTATACTATGACTTCTGTGGGGCACACAGGCAATTCATTAGTATGTCAAGAACAGCGAAGTGTTGCTATTGAGTAAACTAAGTTACTGTTATGTTGACTGGCCAACTACTTACCCTGGACACTTCGGCCAGATAGGAGTTCATGTCCTGGTCGCTGACTGCAGGAATATCGCGGATATCTGAGAAGTACTTCTCCACCGACTTCCGGTAGTGGACAATGTCTTTGGCAAACAGAAGCTTATTGGATGGAGAGTCCTGGAACATAAGCAAGTATTGAGGTGTGATGACCGTATGCCTCTTGCATTCTCAAGAACATATATAAAAACATAACATTCAAGTCTAAACCATGCAAGCTTATCATTGGTCTTTCTGTAACATTAACAGTATGTCCAGAAGGCAAAATCTGAACACCATACCGGAAAAAATCAGTGGGCTCTATTAGACAGAGAACCATATAGTACAAAATATGAAGATCATATAACAAAAAATCAGAGGATCCTATATTCCAAAATCAGAGGGCCATAACACAAAGTTATAAGACCTTTTAACATAAAATCAGAGAAATACATAATACATGCTCAGAGGACCCTATAACACAAATTCAAAGGACCTTTAAAAAAAAACATCCAAAGATCCATTGACACAGCAGCCTACAACAGAAAATGTCAGAGGACCCTAAAACACAAGTCATAGGAAACTACAACACAAATGCCAGAGGACCCTACAACAGAAGCCTCACCTTGCCCAGCCTGTGCTCGGAGGTAGAGCAGCTGTCCATGAAGGTCTGAGCCACCACAGACAGACAAGAGTCCACAATGTGGGGTTTGTTGATGTCAAACACAAAGTCTGGGTTCTTGATAATGTTCACCCAGAACCTCAGAGGAAGGCTGGAAACAGAATCAAAAGAATTAGCTATGGTATTACGAAGTCATTTCAATTATGGGTATGAAATTGGTCATATATTATCCAAAATATTGACCAAGATAAAAGCTGTCATTTCCAAATTAAAAAGATGTTGTTTAACCCTCTCCATGCTGAAGGCAACCAGAGATGCCCAAAAGAGCAGTGACTGTACCTAATCCAGCATGGAGAGCTTTAAGCTATATGTCCATCTGCAAATATATATAGGTCTGTGTTATCAACTGCTCACTGTGCTATATATCGATATACCATTGGTGCTGCCAGTGGTAGATCGGACAAACAATGACAGATGGCAACTATTTCACTTTTTAGCAAAGCATACAAAAGGTGATGAATTCATCGGGGTTTATTGATACCGCAGCACTACCTCCTGATGGATGTGAGTAAATTATTGTTTTATGTCACAGTGGGAATCTTTCAGCCATAAGTGATGAACAATCAGTACCAACCAATTCATAGTTGTACATTGTTTCAGTATTACTCTATATGACACGTGAGTAGTGTATGGTATATGTGTATGTATTACCTGTTACATTTCCATGTATGGACAATATCGGGATCAGTCAGCCCATAATGTTCAGCTGAGGTGTCGAGGAAGTCAAAGAGATATTTGACAATGGGAGGCATGGTGTGGTTTGTGCTCAGCATCGCCTTGAACAGGTCGTCTATGTACTTCTGTAGTGTGCCCTGGAAACACATGCACAACAATACAGAAATAATGTCCATGATGCTCAACTGGAACCAATGTATTCTCATTGTGAATGTAAAATCCTGTTTACAGCATGTTCGCTATCCACACTGCTATTTTGTAGGTGCACACATATTGAAGCTTTAAGAAATTAAAATATCAAACAAAATAATGTAGATGTGCCATGATACCTTAGAATAATCAGTGATTGAAAAATTGGACTAAATCCAACATCCATGTTACTATTATATATATTATTATTTTTATTATTATTAATATTATTATTATTATCAATTATTATTCGTAAACTTACCTTTGTGGACAACAGTCTTGTGAGAAATATTTCAGAAATCATCTTTACTCCACCATCCTTCTGGTTGGAATCGTCATGTTTTGCCTGGGGTTAAAAATAACGATAATAAGCACTTCTTGAAAAATGTCAATTAACCCTTTATCACAAAATTGTGATAATTTAAAAAATAAAATTTTAAATTGGGTTTTAAGTCGCTTTCAAGATTCTTTCACTTATATCACGACTTGTCAGTTTAGGGCAGGAGGAAACCCACAGCATCCGTAGCGCAGTAAATCTTACTGTAAATATATAGATCCATGAGAAGGGGGGGGGGGGTAAATATGTCTAGATCTAATATTTAAAAAAGAAAAAGACATTTAAAAAAAAGAAGAAAAAAAATTTCAATTAAAACAAGGGACCCATCGACGACAACTGTGGGGTTTAGGCCCGAGATTCCGACACAAGGTGTTAGTTACGGTTGATCACACAATCGTATGTCGATGAAACGGGATTTTCATTTCTACGTCTGCACTATGGTTAATACCCATCGTTAATTCTTGTAACGCTATATTTTTGTATACTTCACGCCTAGTGTCGGAATCCCGGGCCTACACCATCTGTGGACGCCGCTTGTGATTGATCTGAAAGGTGCATTGTCAATTGGCCGACCTCGGGCTACTTCCACCTTGCTCCAGGACTGCGACGGTCCCGGTTGACCGAGTGCTGCCAGTGTATGATTGTCTGGTTGAACTGGGGATGTTATCTTTCCGATTTCAGGATTATTTCACTCGTATCGCGACTGGCGTATCGTGTATGTACATTCTCTGCGTACATTAGGCCGGCATTCCATCGGCTGGTGGTGCTAGCTCATGAATGTCTTATCGCAATTAGAACAGGGATACCCACTCAAGACAGTACCATCTGTTAAAATCTTTGGTATGACATGCCCGATGCTGAACTACTTGTCTCGACCTTCCGCTCTCCGGATTGGAATTTGAATTACTAGATCTGTTCAATTACTGTTCAAGCATTGTCATAAGTTATATAAATATTTTTTCAAGAAATGCTTTCGTGGAGACATTTTCAAAATACCGGGGGAAATATTTCCCAGCAAGACCAAACATTTTGAAAATAATACAGATATGCTTTAAAGATGTTTTTTGAAAGCAAACAATTTAATGTTTATCAAATTTGGCATGCAAACGTTTTAACAGCACAATATTTGCTGGGTAGTTAGTAGCAGGTGGAGGACCTATACTAGCATTAAGCTTACACAAGACACGTACACATCAACATACAGCTGCTGTGTTACGTTACTAAACGTCGGTTTGCCTAAGATAGCCACACAGTACTAGTATTTGGTATTTGCATTAAGAAGGAATTATATCGTAAACGATATTGAATGCATTCTCTATCTATAGGGTTATACACAACATGCGTACATTGCTTATCGAATTCTTATTGATCTGCGAAACTAGAAATCCACAATGGCTAATCTTGGAAGATGCCAGTTGATGATCGCGTGTTTGTGTTTAACATCAGGTGAGCAGGCCTACTTCTTTGGGCACACACATGCATAGGTCACGACTTAATGGCATTTAATTTAATTGAGAAACTATATATGATGAATTATTCAACGAAAGCCACGAAATATACACGACAATACATGCACTCTACTTCCGTGCCAGGTTTCTATATAATTTGCCAGATATTTGATGGTTACGAGAGCTTCAAGGAAAGGTGCCCAATTCCAGGTTTTTCTAACATTACTGACGCTGATAATGTGTGTAGGGATTAATACATACGACACATACCTGTATTAACTAACCCTGAAAGATAACGAACAAGGGAAGGCTAACGTATACACATATAGTGAATAGAGAGAGACCTTTAGTTTTCCAACCTTCAACTTCAAACGCGACAATTTCTGCGTATTACGTCACATTGTTTAAGACGTGATATTTGACAGGTGTGGTCACTTTGAATTTAAGTTAGAACTAGTCCTTGTCAAAGACATTTCGTGGCAATTATTTTAGATTTTTAATGAAGTGCTAATTTTTCCAAAAAAAATATAAGGAAAAATCATTAAAAATCGAAAACAAAAATCACACGAAACGTCTTTGACAAGGACTATATTAGAACGTGCACGTGAATAATATCACTTGATCAACCCAGTTATGTGACGTAATACGAAAAAAATACTCTGTGTTTGAAGTATGAAGGTGGGAAAACTGAAGGTTTCTAATGTCCACGTTCTTCCGCATTCTTTCTCCAATCAGTTCTGGGGCAGGAGACAACCCCGGTGGATGTTTGGAAAGTGACTACTACAAGATTGAGAACTGCTTTGGCTTCTTCTGCGTGGGTGGATACTGGGAAAGGTTCGAGTTCGTGGCTACCCTGACCTGCTGTAAACAACAGCTAGAAAATGAGGGACACTGCCATCCTAGGTGCTCCGATATACGTAGGTGTCAATATATATGCGTCATTTGGTGCCTCGTGTGCTGTATTTGTCGTGAATGGGTCATCACTCATACCATAATATAACAGTATCGATATTTATACCATATGATTATCGATATTTATACCATACGATTATCGATATTTATACCATACGATTTGTGTTTTGAAGATGGCGCAAAGTTTACACTTCTTGCTACATGTAGTTTCAAATTGTTTCATGGTCTGATCACATAATCAGAACAAATATTTATTTAAACGATTAATAATACATGAAGTTTCAAATTGTTTCATGGTCTGATCACATAATCAGAAAATTATTTATTTTAACGATTAATAATACATGGAACAGTCTGTGGTGTTTAGATGTCTTTATACTATCCATAATTAATCTAATAATGATACTTCTAGTACTATAGTTTGGCACACACAAGAACGCACGCACGATAGGCAGCAGCTGTTGCAGTTGTTAGGTCAATATTGCTGGTGCATTCCAGCCATGGGATCTGATTTTAACTGCTTGTCTTCAACAGCATTATATATATCAGTATGTTATCATATTTCCATGTTGCATTTCAGATCGTGAGTTGAGAGAACCCTGCAAAAAGAAAATCTGATTGAAGACAAGCGTACGTCAATGATATATTAAATAAACTGTAGACGCACTGAATGTGTTTGCGTTCAAATTAACACTAAGACCACAACTAGGACAAGACTGAGCACTGCGCCAGTACTATGTGGACGGTTCTAACCACGTGACCAACAGTCTTTGTAAGTAACCAAACTGACTGCCCGGAAAATGAGCTGATTTATCGATAACAAATCATTTGGAAGGAAAGCAACCACTGTACGTGGTGTAGGATCGATCATCAGTTCTTTATGTTTATACACTATGAATTTGGTGTTTGAGTCACTTTAAGTCTCAGTGGAGTTTAAAAGACGTACTTCATCAAGTGGTATTGTGCGGAGAACAATACTTATCACATTAAAATACATACACTTTTGAGAAGATCATTCAAGTACGGATCAATGAAAATATAACAAACAAATTAATGTTGAATCACATTAATTGTACTAGTGACAACGCTAGCCTTAGTGACGAGGTTATCTTCCCATATTCGATCAAAGGTCACTAACGGACTCATTACTATCCTTCACAGACAAATATGATCTTCTTTTATATATTTTCCCGAATTAATTACATCTATCCACTGACAGTGGTGATGATAATTACGACACTGACGTCAATTCTATTGGGGTTTAAAGTAGCTTTCAAGATTCTTTCACTTATATCACGACTTGTCAGTTTAGGGCAGGAGGAAACCCTCAACATCCGTAGCGCTGA